>PVJC01036124.1:0-17883 GCA_004026665.1 Murina feae | reverse complement strand
CCCAATTGGGGGCGGGGCTGGCCAGCCAACCTCCCAGGTCCCCCCCCCACCTCCCCTGTTGGCCCGGTTCCCATGGGCCCCCATTGGGGCAGGCTGGCCAGACCCTATCTGTGCAGAAATTCATGCACCGGGCCTCTAGTAGTGTAATAATTATCACAATGCGTTTAGTTAACATCAATAACCTCACATAGTTACAACTTTTTTCTTGTGATGAGAACTTTTAAGCTCTGCTCTCTTAGTAACATTCAAATTTACAATACAGTATTGTTAACTATAGTCACCAAGCTGTATATTACCTCCACAGAACTTATTTGTCTTATACATAGAAGTATGATTATGTTGAAAAACAAAAAACACACCTTAATCTGCTAGAGATATATATTAAGCTATTTGTGAGTGAAATAATAACACCTGAGAATTGCTTTAATCTTTAACACTCTGCTCCTCCTTTATTTTAAGGTATTTTTTAAATAAATCTTTATTGTTAAAAGTATTACATATGTTCCTTTTTTCCTCCCATTGCCTTCTCTACCCTTAACCCCCAAGCCTTCAAAATCCTATTGTCTGTGACTTTGGGTTATGCATATAGGCACATGAGTTCATTGTTTGATCTCCCCCCACAGTCTCCCCTGCCTTTCCTCTGAGATTTGATAATCTGTTCAATGTTTCTATGTCTCTGAGTCTATTTTTGTTCATCAGTTTCATTAGATTCCACATATGAGTAAGATCATGTGATACTTACCTTTTCTGACTAGCTTATTTTGTTTAGCATAATACTTTCTAGGTCCATCCATACTGTTGCAAATGGTAAGAGTTCATTCTGCGTAATATTCCATTATTGAGGTATACTACAGCTTTTTAATCCATTCATCTGCTGATGGGCACTTAGGCGTTTCCAAATCTTAGCTATGGTAAATTGCACTACTTTGAACATAGGGGTACATATATTCTTTCTGATGGGTGTTTATGAATTCTTGGGGTATATTCCTAGAAATGGGATCACTGAGTCAAATAGTAGTTTTAATTTTTTTGAGGAAACACCAAACTTTTCCACAGTGGCTGCCCTAGTCTGCATTCCCACCAGCAGTGGATGAGGGTTCCCTTTTCTCCACATCCTTATCAGCACTTGTTGTTTGTTGATTTGTTGATGACAACCATTCTGACAGGTGTGAGGTGGTACCTCACTGTCATTGTGATTTGCATCGCTCGGATGATTAGTGACATTGAGCATTTTTTCATATGACTTTTAGGTTTCTGTATGTCCATTTTGGACAAGTATCCATTTAGGTCCTTTGCCCATTTTTTAGTTGGATTGTTTATCTTCCTTTCGTTAAGTTGTATGAGTTCCATAATGTGAGATTTTTAAATTGATTCTTCATTGATATAAAAATGAGTATTGAGCCCTGACCGGTTTGGCTCAGTGGATAGAGCATCTGCCTGCAGACCGAAGGGTCCCAGGTTCGATTCCGGTCAAGGGCATGTACCTTGGTTGCGGGCATATCCTCAGTGGGGAGTGTGCAGTAGGCAGCTGATCGATGTTTCTCTCTCTTTGATGTTTCTAACTCTCTGTCCCTCTCTCTTCCTCTCTGTGAAAAATCAATAAAATATATTTTTAAAAAATGAGTATTGAAATGTCAATGTTATTCTAGATATAAATGCTATTAATACAATAGCATTTTGTATTTATAAAATTAGGTTTAAAATAGAAGTATTATAGACTCAAGAACACAAGTATTATCTTAGTTTAGAAAAGTAAGTAGTAGTGTTACATAGTTTAATGATTAGCCTTCTATAGAAATGGATTTAGTTCCTATTCTTTCATGATAACCTCTATGTTATCTTAGCTAATTATTTGTGATCAAATGTTCTCTGTTTTAGTTTATTCAACCCAAACTAATTTTTATTTTTGAAAAAATACCAATTCCTTCTCTGTGGTAGCCTAATGACTGCTTCCAAGCTTGGTGGCTATCCCAAAGTCATTTTTGCATCTTCTTTTACCAGTGGCCTGTGATGTTCATCCTGAATGTATTCAAACCTGTTTGCATTTTATCAAAATTCAATACATTGAGAGGATTTCCATCTCCTTTCTTAAAAACCTTGATACATATAAATTATTGTATAGTAAGACTCCATTAATTGAGGTCATTTGGACAGAAGATGGTTTTAATTTTTTGAAAAGGAGTTTATTGTTGTAAATGCCTTGTATAACTCAAGCCAAGTTTTGTTACTTGGGGTGACATCTAAAATTAAGAGCTGTGGAATGACTTTCCATTAGAGAGTCTTCCTGTTTGGTATATGCCGTGGTGGTATTTGAATGCTAAGGACCTGTCATAACGTTGAAAATTTTTGCTGCCCTTAGGAAGTTGAGCATTCTTGGAAATCTTGTTTACATGTTCTAAGATCATATTACATTTATTAATAGGAAAGAACGTGGCATAAATAACCTTCCTATTTTTAAGATTCAAGTAAAGCATTAATTTTCTGACTTGATAATTTTCTTGATTATGAGTTCAAGCAGAATAATATTGATACCCTGAATGGCAAGCTGGGACTCTGATTGCAGGGTTCTTGTCCTATGAAGTTTGAAGGCTGAAATTCACAGACTAAAAGATTTTAAGTAACCGTGTGGAAGTTTATTGCAAATGTATACAAATTCCCCCAAATGGGAAAAATGTGCTCGCTCTCTCTAAAATGGGAGGGGAAAAAAACAGTCCTGTGAGTCGCTTTGCCTACAGATTTATAACTGCTGGAAGCTTCTTTGTCTGTTCACGACACTTTCTAATTGGACCATTCTTTATTTTATGTCCCCTGTGCTTTCCTAATTGGCTACTTTCCCCCTTTTTCCTGCATAATGTCAGTTTCAAAGCTCATCCGGTGCCACTCTTTTTTTCTTCCCCTTATCTTGTAACATTCTTGTAAACAATTTGGCAGCTTGGAGCCATCTCCGCATCTCCTCCCATCATATATGCATTCTTCTCCGCAGGCCCCCCTTTCCCTAACTGCCTCTCCTATCTCTAAAATCTTTTCACATCATATGAGAAACTTATGTAAACATTCTATTTTATCCAAAATTTTAATAATCACCAATACACCTATATAACTACTGGTCTCTTCTTTGAAACAAACCAATTAACAGTCCATAGAGAGTAGTTTCTCCAGATACTATTTAAACACATATAAGGCTTAAATATTTGACTTTTCTGCTTTTTGTCTTGTTATTAGATTTATATTTTGACATTAAAATATTAAGAGTGCATTGAAATTATACATTTCCGTTTTAAATAGTTGAGTCATAGGTAGTCAACTATTAAAAATATGTTTCTATTGTAAGAATGTTTACAGTGTCAAAAATAATACAAGTCCATGAAAGCATTGGATTGTAACCTTAAACTAAACATGCACTTCTTGTTACTTGTCTTGGGGCTAATGTATGCAACTATTACCTTGATTTCCACCACAATTTTATACTTATTTGGAAAGGCATGTCATATGTTACAGGTACACAGTTAAAATATCTCAGTGTGATTATAGCTAATTAAATCACATACAATCGAAAACTCTATTCAAGTAATATTTGGTACAAAACTAAAGCACTCAAAAAGGCATAAAATTCAATGTGAAGGGTCAGATAGCACTGCCCTTGATCTTTCCATGAAACTCTAATCATTGTCATCTGAATTTCTAGGTGTTAATGTGAAAGAAAAACCAAGCCCTATCTTACCTTACTTTGACTAATTATATATGAGTTTCAAGCTTCTTCCATTTAATTTCAAAATTTTCCCTTAAGCTTATGAAACCCTTCAGAAACACATAAGGCAGATAGAGTTTCGGTTATAATTTTTAATAACTTTTTATTTCATTTAATTCTGTGCCCTTGAAGGGAAGTGTTCTTGGTTTGTGGACACTTGAAGAAAACATTTAAAAATTAAAATTTTTCATGTTCATTAGGTCATAAGAATAGTATTACTCTAGGTGCCAATAAGAAGCAACTCCAAGCATGCTCCTAATTTGGAGATACCAGGTTCAAGCAAGGGTAATGGGTGGAGCTGGAAATAGTGAGTTTGGCTGCAGTTCTACATAAGGAAGTAAAAGCTACAGCCTCCCCCACCTTGGGCATCCAAGTGACTTAACCATCCCATGCCTAGGCAGAAAGAACATCAACAGTAAATATGAGTGGCTCTGGACTCGGGAACATGAGTAATCACGAAGGGAGGGGCTGAGGCACTGTTCTGAAACAATCTACACTTTGAATGGTACAGACCCCCTCCTACCACCTTTCTATGCTCATCTACCAGGACAATAGCAGTTGGCCTGCTTCCTTTAGTCAGGGGATTAAAGGATTCTTCTCTGGGGAAAACTCTGCAGCCGAAAGGAAATCCCTGCCTTTTCAGGGTTGTCTCCAAGTGAAAGACCAATACTTCCCTGGCCATATACAGTAATATCTTCTTTTCAACCATCCCACCATGTACACAGAGGTTTTATTCAACTTTTCAGTACCTCACTTTTACATAGTAGTGGTGTACTGAAGCTTAAAACTAAAAAAGATTTTTTAAGCATGCAGATAAAAAGAACTATGAGGAAACAAAGACTGTTCAGGGAGATGAAACCTTCACAAATTATAATGAATATTCTCAAATACATTAAAGAAGCAATTTATAGCATCCAGGGTGCTATAAAAACAGACATTCAGGGAACTCATAAGAATTCTTGAAAGATTAAAATATTATAGCACAAGTCCCCAGATCATGGAACAAATTATAAAGAAAATATTTTTTTTCTAAAGGCGATCCACACAGGATGTCTAATTGAAATTTGAAAAAGCTGAAAAAAGTGGAGGAAATATAGAGAAGAGTAAATTATCAAATAAATAATGCAAGAAGGTTTTCTTTACTTGATTAATTTGATTGTCTATATTTAAAGGGTTCTAAATGTGACCAGTAAAAGGAATTCAAGATGACCCACATCAAAACATATCAGCCAGAAATTTTAGGACATCAAGAGTAAAGATTCTAGCCAAACCACTAACACAGCTCTGATCTGCTTAGAGTGAATGTGAATTGTGTTGTCTGAACTCAGAGCCAAACAGGGTACAGGAAAGTAAAAAAAAAAAAAAGTAACCATTCCAAAAGGAGGTAAAGGATACAGCATAGCATTGGACTTGTCAAGGGCAACATTTGAAGCAAAGTCTTCATAATTTTGAGAGAAAAAAATACTAATCGCTTTCTACTTATAATTCTGTGTCTAGCCAACCAATCAATCAAATAACATGTGAGACTAGATTTTCATTTTTCAAATTTTATGGTTTTTTGAGGTTGTTTTTTTTGCACAACGGACCAATGTTTTTTGCCAACCTCTATTGACATATTTTCAGAATGAGTTTCTAGTAAAAATGAAAATATAGTGTTTTATATTTTCTTATAAAGTGTTATATATGTTTATATATGTCTTATATAGTGGTATATATGTTTCTTAGCATGTTGAAGGTGCTCGAGATCCTAATTACCCACGTAAATCTAGGCCAGCATGGTGATTAAAAGGACCGGTTCAATTTCTTTTCTCTCACAGATATCTAGTCTTGGTCTTAATGCTGAGCTCTAGAACCTTGAGTGAAATGTAGCATTCCTCTGAGTTACTCATTTGTGTCACTTTGGCTCTATCTGACACTTTAGCTATGTCAATTTCTGCTTGTTCATGCCAATTAACAGTCTTTGAACATCTACTGGGTCCACAGCAGAGTGTCAGTTACCCGCTGCTCATTTAGAGTCTATTTATTAGGCAAAGTTTGAATATCATATGGCATTTTCTTTGCTTTTTTAATTTCAGGTTTCATGGTTTCAGCTGTTCTACTCTCATAAATAGAAGATATGCTTTTATTTTTTCAAAATAATCAGAGTTTGCTCAGTTGAACAATGCCCAACTTACAAATGATACTTTTCAAAATAGATACAGTGGACATATAAGTACACATGTGAATTCATTTGGCTTCAATGGGGATTTATTAAATACTAGGGGCCCGGTGCACAAAAATTTGTGCACTCGGGGGGTGGGGGACCCTCAGCCCGGCCTGTGCCCTCTTGCAGTCTGGGACACCTCGGGGGGGATATCCACCTGCTGGCATGCCTGGGCAACCTGGGTGAGGGGCTGAGAGCCATTTTCAGGCTGCCCACAGCCCCTTCAGGGTTCTTGCACTGGGGGGTGGGAAGGCTGGTGAATGCAAGCCTGGACGTTTCCCACTGGAGGGCTCACGATTGCACACGCCTGGTGGGCCCACACCGCTGAGGGGACACACCTGGCGCAGAGCTGGGTGGCGATCCAGGAGCGGACGCTGGTGCAGGATCCATCGGTGGGGCCCTGTTGCTCATCAAACACACCCGGGGTGGAGCTGGGCAGTGAACTGGCTTCGGATTCTCCGCACTGTGCAGCAGACGCTCCTGCACGCCCTGTGGAGGCCCCTGGGGGGCGGATGAAGGTAACGGACCCTGGATGGGTGTTCCTGGACACCCTGCGGAGGACCCCAGGGCAGAACCAGACAGTGGACCCAGGACAGGCGTTCCTGGATGTCCCGCAGAGGCCCCCGGGGGGCAAAGCCAGGCAGCAGACCCTGGACAGCTGCTCCTGCACACCCTGCAGAGGCCCTGTGCTCCTGCATGCCCCGGGGAGGCCCCCAGGGGGCGGAGCTAGGCAGTGGACCCAGGACAGCTGCTCCTGGATGCCCCGAGGGGGCCCCAGGCCAGACCCCCCTCCCACTGAGCTGACACACCTGGCACAGCTATGCCGACCGGCCGTGGAGGCTCCCAGTGCAGAGCCACCCTGCCAGCCTCCATCTTAGCTGGGTTAATTTGCATACAGCTCCTCTGATTGGCTGGTGGGCCTGGCCGTGAGCAGAGGCTCAGCCAGCCTAGGCAGGCAGTTGCAACAGAAGCCTTTGGTTTGCTCTAGCTCCATGGCTGCTGGCCTCCATCTTGGCTGGGTTAGTTTGCATACAGCCGCTCTGATTGGCTGGTGGTAACAGTCAATTTGCATGTTTCTCTTTTATTATCTTAGATACCAAGTTATCATTTTTCAAAAAAAAGTGTTAATAACTGAGGACATCAAGTGTGCTTGCTCATACATACATAAAGTGCTACATTTAGCTTTTAAAATTACTTTTTTGCTTGCTACTTAGACTAAAATGATAACTTTATTCTTGAAAGTAAATGTGTTATTTAAGAACACTTTTCATAATTTCTTTTAGATTTTTTTGTTGTTTCTAGTTTTGTCTGCTGTTTCAGAGTTAGGACTGGCATTACCACACTGCGGTTGGCCCCTCAATGATCATTATCCAGATTTCCTTTGAAATAATACTTTGAATGGAGTGTGTTTTCTTTCTTTTTTTAAAATACAGTTTATTGATTTTTTTTTACAGAGAGGAAGGGGGAGAGATAGAGAGTTAGAAACACTGATGAGAGAGAATCATCTATCAGCTGCCTCCTGCTCGCCACCCCTACTGGGATGCGCCCACAACCAAGGTACATGCCCTTGACCAGAATCGAACCCGGGACCTTTCAGTCCGCAGGCCTACACTCTATCCACTGAGCCAAACAGGTCAGGGCTGAACTGTGTTTTCTTAAGATTGTTGATTTCTGTGATTGCTAGACTCTGTTCACTGTGTGTCTCACAATTAGATCTGACTTGTTATCCTAGGACTTTGAAAGTGTTGTTCTCAGGTACACTTTTACACATGTACACAAAAGATGTGCTCATGATAGCGCTGAATTTTCAGAGAGATCTTTTCATCATAATTAGCATTAAAAACTCCCTGAGTTGAAATTTCCAATCCCCCTTCTCTTTGATGCTTCTGTACTTAAGAGGGCCAGGAACAGCCTTAGAGAGCACTTGCTGACTTGGCAGCGTGAAGCAAGTCACACGTGCCTCTTGATTAGCAGCAAAGCAAGCTGATTTGATTCATCTTACCGCCACCTTACTATATGGACTGGCTAGTCAGTTACTTGCTCATGTTTCAAAGCTAACCCTTAAAGATTAGCTGGCTAAAATTCAAGACCTTATACCCAAAGTTTGAGATATGCGTCTGAGATGGCTAGGCCAGGATTTTAAGGCAGGAGATTGATTTCTTTTTTAAATATATATT
Source organism: Murina feae (assembly GCA_004026665.1). Taxonomy (NCBI): domain Eukaryota; kingdom Metazoa; phylum Chordata; class Mammalia; order Chiroptera; family Vespertilionidae; genus Murina; species Murina feae. The sequence continues at coordinate 9,755 of PVJC01036124.1, read as the reverse complement.
TTTTGATTTCAGAGAGGAAGAGAGAGAGAGAGAGAGAGAGAGAGAGAGAGAGAGAGAGAGAGAACATCAATGATGATAGAGAATCATTGATCGACTGTCTCCTGTACACCCCCCAATGTGGATGGTGCCTGCAACCTGCCCTGACTGGGAATCTAACAGTGACCTTGTGGTTCATACGTTGACTCTCAACCATTGAGCCATGCTGGCAGGCAAGGCAAGGGACTTATACTGGCATTTTCAGGCTCTTATGAGCACAGTGCTAGGCATTTCGGTATCAGAAGGGTTTTTGAAATCCTGCTCAGCACCTGGCATCTTTTCATCCCTCTCTAGATCTCTAGTCCAGTTGTTCAATGAAAAGAAATGAAGCTGGAGAGGCATCAGTGTGGCCACAGTCGGTGCTATGGAGATTGGTGTTACGCTATCAGATAACACATACATTAGTTTTGCTCAGGAAAAGCTGCTTTGCTATGTATTTCTAAGACTGTCAGAAAGATTGATTCCTGAAATATTTTGGAAAAAAATGCTAAGTATCAGCTACTTTGGGTACTTACCCAGGGGCATTGCAGCTGCCTCGCATTACTATGTAGCAGCTGAGTGGTAATCGCTATTTCTCAGATTTGTTTGTACCTTTGTCAGCATTTGAGAGGAGGGAGGTTCAAGTTTATATTGCGGCCCTTGCACCCCAGTGATCTCATCCAGCCCATGGCTTGAAATACTTTCTGAGTTGCTAATGACTACCAAATTTATATCTCCGGTCCTGATATATTCCTGTATCCCAGACTCATATATCCAGCTGCCTACTAAACAGCTCAGACTTGAGGTCTAAGAAGTGTCACAAACTTAAAACGAACAAAAGCAAACTCCCGGTCTGTCTACCCATATGCACCCCAACCACTCCTCCCACCATCTTTCTTCCTTAGAGTGGCTCCAGCTAAAGCCTTGCAGTCATCCTTGAAACCTCCATTTCTTGACCTTGTGTCCAACTTCCCAAGGATCCACCTGGAAAGTTGATTCAGTATGTGCACACTTCTCTGCCAGTGCTGCCTTAATACAAGCTGACAACAAATCTCATCTGGACTCTCATAAGTGCCTCCTAACATGTCAGCGTGCTTCCCAACAGTATTTTCCCACAGCAGCAAAAGTGAATCTGAAAATACAAATTAGATCATGTTATTCTCTTCTCAGAGAATCGCCAATGACTTTCAACCTCAAGGTCCAAATCAAATGTACAAAGTCATAGGTGATCTGGCTCTCTGATATTTTTCTAACTTCATATCCTTCTGCTGTTTCTTAGCTCATTTCCTCAAGTCATTTACCTGTATACAGTGAGCTCTACAGTGCACCTGACATATTTCATACACAGTCCCACCCAAGCATTTTTTTTAAAATATTTTTTTATTGATTTCAGAGAGTAAGGGAAAGGGAGAGAGAGAGAGAAACATAAATGATGACAGAGAATCATCCATCAGCTGCCTCCTGCATGCCCCCCACTGGGGATCAAGCCCACAACCCAGGCATGTACCCTGACCAGGAATTGAACTGTGACCTCCTGGTTCACAGGGCGACACTCATCCACTGAGCCACACTGGCTGGGCCCAGCTAAGCATTTTTTATCTTTGTCTTCTCTTTGCCTGGAATTTTCTTCTGATGGGTATTTGCATGTGTTTCCTCACTTCCTTTGGGTTTATACTGAGATGTCTCTTTATTAGTAGGGTCTCCCCCCAGCAACCTTTATAAAGCATAGCGCTGCTTTTAATGGCATCTTACCTTGCTCTGTTTTCTTAATGGCCTCCCTGTATTTGTCTCCTGCAGTCGGGCTTTGTGTTGCTCACTGCCAGTTCTGCAGCGCTAAGATCTCTCACGAGCATTTGTGGAAAGCACACCCACCTTACTCTTCTTTCTATCTTAATCCCCACCAGCTATAAAATGGTACTTAGAATACCGAGTTGCTTTATTTTTAATGAGAATAGCTTTATGACATCTTCAGCTCTTTAGTATGAAATCCCATTAAAATCCAAGACTCATGGAGGTCATTTCTTCATCTCTGACTTGACCAGTCCATGAAACACATGCTTTTGTAAATTCGGGCTATGTAACGTAGGTCTTACTACATTTTGCATTTCTTGGATGGCCTAGCACTTGGTGCCATAGTCATAGTGCCTGAAAAATACAGATTTTTCCAATGTTTAAAGTAATTATAAAGAAAAGTCATTTCCACCCTAGCTAGTGTGGCTCAGTAAATAGAGTGCCAGCCCACAGACTGAAGGATCCTGGGTTCAATTCCAGTAAAGGGCTTAGTTGCAGGCTCCATCCTGGCCTGGTCAGGTCCTGTGCAGGAGGAGACCAATCAATATGTCTCTCTCACATTGATGTTTTTCTCTCTGTGTGTGTCTCCCCCTCCCTTCTACTCTCTCTAATAATTAATGGAAAAATACCCTCTGGTGAGGATTAACAAAAAAAGAAAAAGAAAGAAAAGTAATTTATTTCCTGTGTCTTGGAGGAAACTTGAAAGTGTTCATTTCCTAGACTTGCCTTTTGCTTCCACCCACTTTGCAAATAGCTGCAATGTCTGGAACTCATCTTCTGTATCCACCTCTCCTCTTCCTCCTATATTCTTGTTTAAAAGAGAAAGAAGTAAAATATATTAGTTTTTTTGGTCTTAAAAACCTGTCCCAAGACCTCTGGCATTCTGTTTTATGATATTTTCTAAATTTCAGAAGTGAAATAGCTCTATTCTACATTGCCAATGAATTTGCTAGTTCTTTGGAGAGCAGGAACCATGAAATTCAATACCAGTGTTTGCTATAAAATTCAGCAAAAGACTTGCCTATGATACATAATTGATATCTGCCTTTTTCAAAGATATTTTACATTATGATTACCTGTTTTTTTAATTAGAAATACAAACCTGATTAATAATTGTTTTTATCGTTTCTTCAATTTTTTACTGTGTTAAAATAAATATAGCATAAAATTTACCATGCTAACTAACCATTTTTTATTGTTGGCACTATTACAGATGTCTCCCATTTCCCACCCTCCCTTTTACATCCCTCCACCCAGCCCCTGCTCTACTCCAGGCCTTCACCACACCATTGTCTGTGTCCATGGGCTATGCATATATGCGTATAAATTATTTGGTTAATCTCTTCCTGTTCCCCCTCCCCTCTGAGATCTATCAGTCTGTTCTGTACATCCATGCCTCTGGACCTATTTTGTTTGTCAGTTTATTTTGTAGTTGTTTTTCGAGAGGACAAGCCACTACACTTCCCTGATATATTGGACTGGATATCAACTAAGACACAGCTTTCCAACTGATATGCAATGTCACATGGTTGTACCCCAAATGGATTTCAGGAATGCTAAAGTAATAACTCCTTTAACCCTCAAGGACAGCTGGAGCCCTAGACCAATCACCTATGACCACAAGATTGTTTACCCCATAGTGTCATCTCTATATATAAAAAGCTAATATGCAAAGTGTCCCCTTGAGAGTTCAACTGGGAGACCCGGAATTCTATTGCTCGCTATGATGTGCATGGAAGGAAGAAAAGCCCCAGCCAGCAGCCAGGGAAGAAAGGCCATGGCTGGCAGCTGGAAGGCCTTGGTCAGCCCTGTTCACTGGCCAGGCCAGGGACCTTACCTGTGCAAGAATTTTGTACACCGGGTGTCTAGTACAGATATAATTTCTAATATGTTATGGCATGACAAAAGTTTAAAGAAACTCAAGTCCAGCACTGCCTAATATAACTTTTTGTAGTGATAGAAATGTTCCAGATCTATGTGTTCAATAAGGTAACCACAAGACATGTGCTTAATGTGCTCTTGAAATGTGACTTCTGCGACTAAACTAGTAGCTACCACATTGGATAGTGCAGCTCAAGTTTAAATTCTAAACTATATTTCAGGAGCCAAAGATGACAAATAAACACAAATTAGCAATTTATCAATATAAAAATATTAATTTGAAGTGTTAATGACCATAATTGGACCAGAAGACACAAATTTCATCAATAGAGCAGTAACTTGAGAATACTGGCATCAAAACAGACCTAATTTTTTAATCCTTACCTGAGGGAATGTTTTTATAGATGTTAAAGAGAGAGGAAAGGGAAGAGAGATAAACATCGATGTGAGAGAAAACAGTCTGTTGCCTTCCATACCTGCCCCCACTAGAGATTGAACCCACAACCTAGTTATGTGCCCTGACAGGGAATTGAACCCATAACTTCTTCATGTGCAGGATGACGCGCCAACTAACTGAGCCACCTGAACAGAACCAGACCTAATTTTTTAATGTGCCAAAACAGCTGGATATTTTAGGCTGATTCTAGCTGTGTTCTCTTTCTCTCTTGTCGTCTTTTTGTTTGATGATGTGGCAAACGACAGTGCTGTTGCCGGAAAGTGGTTTCAAAGTGATACCTTCAGGCTTTACCTTACTGAGTTCTGGTGAATTGTGATCTCTACATTATTCTTCTAATGGGGCATGGAGAAATCAAATAATGTGCCTTTGGGTCCTACAGACGATGTGGTGTTTACCACCCACCTCTCCATCTTAAATGACCTGACAATCATTGGTGAGGCCAGTGCTCTGTGTTTGGCAGCTAGCGTTCTCTCTCTCTCTCTCTCTCTCTCTCTCTCTCTCTCTCTCTCTCTCTTAAAATATATATACAGTATATTTATTGATTTCAGAGAGGAAGAGAGAGGGAGAGAGAGATAGAAACATCAATGATGAGAGCGAATCATCACTCAGCTGCCTCCTGTTATGCCCCCCACTGGGGATTGAGCCCTCAACCCAGGCATGTGCCCTTCACTAGAATCAAACCTGGGACCCTTCACTCCACAGACTCATGCTCTATCCACTGAGCAAAACGGGCTAGGACTAGCAGCTCTTCTATGCTAAATTAATCAGTATGGAATTAACTATAACGCACAGCTATTGTTGTTTTTTAAATATATTTTTTATTGATTTCAGAAAGGAAGGGAGAAGGTGTGAGAGAGAAGCATCAATGATGAGAGAGAATTATTGATCAGCTGCCTCCTGTGTGCCCCACACTGGGAATCCAGCCCGAAACCTGGGCATGTGCCCTGACTGGGAATTGAACCATGACCTCCTGGTTCATAGGTCAATGCTCAAGCACTGAGCAATACCGGCTGGCCATCACAGCCATTGTTTTTAAAGCAGTGTTTAATCCAAGCTAGAGAATTCTGGAATGTAAACTTGTGAATTGAAATTCACTACCTGTTTCTAATTCACAATGAGGAAAAACAGATTAGACAGCCTATTGTTTATATATAAATTAGCCCTAAAATATGATTAATATCTGACTTCCACTTCATAAGTCTTATATTTTTTAATTCTTTCAATAAAATATATTTGGAGATGTCTATTTGCCTATATTCTCAGGATGACTGATTCACTGTGTCCCACTGTCTCATTACCTGTTGGTTTATATAATATATTAAGTCCAGCTCTATTTCTTTGTTAATGCAGCTACTCCTTTTTTGGAATGACCAATCCCTCTTCTCTTCTCAGGTGCATTTTAGCCTTGCTTCTGGAGACATTCAAATCCCTAATACTAATTTTAATGCTCACTAGCATATATGAAGTACATTTGCTCTGCTGGGCATAATACCAGCTACCATTACAAGGTAGCTCATTTAAACTTACAAACAAGCCTTTGAAAGATCAATTCCTTTTAATAAACATATTTTATGTGTATCTTACAGATAAGGAAAATGAGTTGCAAACATGTGAAACAATTTGCTTACAACAATTTTGTAATGAAACAGAACCAAAGTTTGAACCTAGGACTTGCTGACCCCAAAGCCTTTGATTTTTCACAGGTGACAAAGAGGTTTGTCTATTAAAGAAGTCTCATAAAGAGATCCGGCAACCTTGTACTCGCTTTGAACACACTATATGACCTTATGGATTCCTTTCTTGGCTTCTTGATTTCCAAGTCTTGTGCTGTTATCTTACTTCCTGCCTCATGGTGCATTCCCATACCAATAGAAAACCAATTATTTGGCAAGTGTGTGAGGCAGACGATGGTGGACCTGGAAAGTCTTGGTCCTTCCTGGGTAACCTGGTTCAGGCACAATTATCTGCTGCACGTATTGCTCATCTATGCATCTGTCTCTGGTTAATACCCTATCTTTACCATCCCTTAACTTAGAACTGTGAAATCACCCATTGCCAGGACTACATAATTTACCTTGTTATTAAACAGGGTCTTTCACTTGTTGAATTATTATTCATGTCTCTTCAGACAGAGTGTAAATTACTTGTGTATGGGTATATTATTTTGTACTTACTTGACCTTGCCCTAGGTACCAGCCCAAAAGACTAAACTAATCACTGGCAGTTCTTACATATTGTTGATTGAGAGGTCGATTACCCTCATTTTACATTATAAGTGGACAAAACAAGAAAATTAAAAATTAAAAGTTATTCCCCAGAGATATGTAATATAGCTGGATATACTAACTCCTGGTCATAAATCACTTAAAGGAGGATGGCATATTTCTCATACAACTGTACAAATGGTGGGTACTTAATGTTTTTCAGAGGGTGTTAATAATTGTTTTCTGGATGCATGTAGTGTATTTTCTAGATGAGTAAGTTTCCTAAATTACCAGAAGTTTATTCCATTAGCCATCCAAACTGTATTTTTAATGAACAGGTTTTACTGCAAATCTTTAGAAAAAAGGAGCATACAGCTACTGCCTTCCAAAATAGAATGCATAAAATATGATGAAATCTTTCATTGACTAGTCATTCTACAAAAAAAATAAAATAAATAAGCATTTACTATCTTCTACCTGTTAAGAAAAAAACACTAAAAGCATGGAAGATAAGAAGGTTAAAATTGAAAAAAGAAAAAACACATAATTCTTATTCTCAGTGAGTTTATAATCTCCAGATGAAATCATATTTTAACCAGACAATCAATGGGTCTGTGCTGTCACTACATGAGCCAATTAAGCAGAGCAGGGTTGAATCATATATGAACGTTTATTCCAATACTGCCAGCAGTAGGGGAGAGCAGCAGGTCATCCACAAAAATCTTCCCTGCACCCCACCATAAGCCAGCTGCTTACATTGGGTAGGAGGACAAGGATTACATGGGGAAGCAGGCAAAAGGGTATGCCAAATGGGCAGTTCACTAGTAATGCGGGCTGGAGATTTTGCAAAGGCTTTGCTGGGGATCTTCAAAGGGCTGGAGACTCTGGTTTCTGCAACAAGGTTTCCATGATAATAGGCAGCTCCTGAATGGAGAGGATGGGCCACATTTCCAGGTGAGCTCCCAGGTCCTATCTGCAAGTCCCATCCAGGTTAGAATGTGCCTTCTTTAATTAAAACAAAACAATCACGATTAACAGAGCATGATTAATATTTCTTACAATTATAGCTGGCCCCCAATATTCTATTTCTGCCCCTATCCATATGTACAGAAGGAAAAGATACAACCTAGCCTCTTAAAGGCTGGACAGAGGTAAGAAGGTTGTGTTTGGGGGCCCCATTAGGAGTCAGGAAAGTTTGCCTATGAATAGACATCTGTGGTAGTTATGGGAGGTGAGTTAGGGTTTGAGAAGGTGTGGCATGGTATTCCTGAAAGAGCAAAGGAGGTACTTCCAAAAACAATCCAAGAGAATAGTGAACTGTGGAAATGGTAGAATTTTCATTGTGCTTGATGCATAGCAACCTAAGGATAGTTCCAGACTTCAAAGGAGCATGAAATATTCACATTGGATCTCTTTACTTCCCTGCTTACAAACTTCCATTGATCTAATATTGGGTGCTAAATGGAAGTGTTAGCTTGCTAAAGGCTAATAAATGTAAACAAGTCTAGCCCAGATGAGCAAAGTCACATATTTGACCTGTTGTTGACCATCGGTGCATGAGTGAGCTGAGCAAAGATAATTCAAGCCTCAATCAGATGAGCTGGCACAGATGCAATTCAGTTTCATTTAATTTCTTGTTATAAACTTGGCTCGAGATTTATTATGTATGCTTCCCTCAATGGGCATATGTAGATGTATGCACATATTCACACTATATCTAGCACACACAAAATTTACCAAAGCCTGAAGCTTTCATATCCGTGATGTAAAAATGCCAACTATTTTTGAGGGGCAATTTCAGGCATAATAGACACAAAAATAGAGAGAATAGCAAGTGAAATTTCATGTACGCATTACTGTTGTTGTTTGTGACAGGCTTTTGTTTTCTTTTCCTTTCTCTTGAGGCTATCAGTGGTATTTAACGCGACTAAGAACAAATTTTCAGTTTATTCCTGAAGTGCTGAAAAGAAAATTCTTAAAATGACTAACCACCATTTGTTGCCAAGTTACTCTTGGCTATGCATTTATAGCAAAAGTAATATAACAACATCCACAGCATAATTAGATTTGAATAGCAAGTTTTATTTAAAGAGTGCCTGATCTTATCACTCATAGCCATGCTTTTCTTTTTATTTGTTTGTGGGGGTGTTTTTGGTAGTAATCACGTTTTTAATGACTTGTGATAGTCTTTCATTTTATGAAACAATAGAATACCTCCATGGGAACTCTTTAGTAAGCTTTTAAACTTTGTTGAAGCTGCTTAAAGTCTTTTTAGGGACGAGGCTAATATTTGTTAAATAATCATTTTTTATAAAATGACTTCTGTAGAAAACATAATTCCCAAGAGTGTTACTTAGATGAATGATAATAATCTAAACCAGAAAAAGTGATGATGTAGGCAAGTAAATTATAGCTACTCCATTTGTTGAATAAATGAATGAATGGAAATTTATAGTTCTATTATTTCACTATACGTAGAATAGAGAAAACAAAATTATTTTCCTTCAGTTTGTTTTCCAGATATATTTCTTGGGAAAGATGTATGAAATGAAAGGAGAGAGAGATGGAGGTAGGAAGGGAGAGAAGTAAGAAAATAAGGACAACATGCATATCCAGTGGACACAGACAATAATATGGTGAAGGCCTGGGAGGGGTGGGTGTGTGCTAGAGGGGGTCAATGGGAAAAAGGAGGGACATCTATAATACTTTCAACAATAAAGATAAATTTAAAAAAGAAAAGAAGGAGGGAAAGGAAGATTTGAGGGAAGGAGGGTAAAAAGGGAAAAGGAAGAGAAGGAAGGGAGGGAGGAAGAGAGATTAATTATTTGGAGACATGTTTCTTAAAGCAGTAATGTCATTAAATATTACAGTCAGCCTTTAATTTACCACAGTATTTATGTTACTACTAGAGGCCTGTTGCAGGAAGATTCCTGTAAGAATAGGGCTTCCTCAGCCTATTCCTGTAAGAAAAGGGCTTCCTGAGCCAGAGCAACGCAGAGAAGAGAGCGAAGCCTGCCTTGGTGGGCTTTGCTCCTGTCTCCACTGCCTCGCTCCCTTCTGTCTCTGCCACCTCGGTTCCCTCCCTTCTCCAGCATCTCTGCTGTCTTGGCTACTTTCCCTTCTCCGCCACTTTGCTCCCTTCTGCAGCACTTGGCTTCCTTCTACACTGTCTTCAGTCTTCACTCCATGCCTGCGTATGCAAATTAACCACCATCTTTGTTGGGTTAATTTGCATATTGCTCTGATTGGCTGGTGGGTGTAGTGGAGTGACATCAGTTTGCATGTTACTCTTTTATAGGTGTAGATATGCCAGTCTAAGTAAGAATTACATGATTTTAATGACTTTACTGAGATATAATTCATATGCTATATAATTCATTCTTTTAAATATGTAATTTAATGGCTTT
>PVJC01036123.1:0-17894 GCA_004026665.1 Murina feae | reverse complement strand
CCCAATGCCCCGCAAAGGGCCTGGGAAGCCCACCAAGCAGGCTGCTGACCCCCTGCCACCTCTTTCCCGCTCCCCGATGCCCCGCAAAGGGCCTGGGAAGCCCACCAAGCAGGCTGCTGACCCCCTGCCGCCTCTTACCCACTTCCCGATGCCCCGCAAAGGGCCTGGGAAGCCCACCAAGCAGGCTGCTGACCCCCTGCCACCTCTTTCCCGCTCCCCGATTCCCCGCAAAGGGCCTGGGAAGCCCACCAAGCAGGCCGCCGGCCCCTTGCCGCCTCTTACCCGCTTCCCAGTGCCCCTCCAACCCTGCCACCTGTTTCCCACGCACCGGTCCTGGGTTCTGCGCTGTCCCGCCCTGCAGCTGTTCTGTGCACTCGGGAGGTCCCCCAGCCTGGCCTGTGCCCTCTCGCAGTCTGGGACCCCTCAGGGGATGCCCACCTGCTGGCGTGCCTGACCAGCCTGGGTGAGGGGCTTTAAGGCTGCCCACAGCTCCCATTGACCCAACGTCCCAGCAAGGCCGGCTGGATGCAGGTTTCTGGAGTTTTTTCTCCTATAATTGATGCTGTTCCTTGAAGGCCTGGGGTTATCTTCTATAATTGATACACTGTTCCTTTAAGGCGGCCTTCTAACTAACTGAAGCCTCCTCTGCTTCACCTCGCAGCGTCTATAATGAAACAATTGTTACTTTTACTGGTTAGGCCCGGGCTGCTGTGTCCTTCAGCTCCCGAGGATTCTATGGTTGTTATATTGTTTCAAATGTTTCAAATCTGTGTTTCACTAGAGCCAGTTTAAGTGGAGAGGCTGCAGCTTCACTTTCGCTCCTGCCTCAATGGAAAGGGCTGTTTACTCAGGTCTGGGAGTGGCAGCCTCCATGTTGGCTGGGCTAATTTGCATACAGCCGCTCTGATTGGCTGGTGGGTGTGGCTTACCCTGTCTCGGAGAAATGGTTAATTTTAATATTTCGCTTTTATTAGTTTAGATTGTTGAATTTTGACTAGATATTTTTGAAGTGTAAAGAGAAAGGGTAGCAGATGATGATGAGGCAGTATTATCATGCATAAGAATGTTGATAAGATGAATCATTAAAACACATGTTAAGTATATTAAATGTCTACATTTTGGCAATTTGAACAATATACATTTTTATGCAAGCTGTGTAGACTTTGTCAAAGCAACTTAATACAGATATTTTTTCCTTTTATCTATTAGATATTCATCCAAATGTTTTACAAAATGTTTTTACTTGCCCTAACCGGTTTAGCTCAGTGGATAGAGTGTCGGCCTGCGGACTGGAGGGTCCCAGGTTCGATTCCGGTCAGGGGCACGTACCTGGGTTGCAGGCACATCCCCAGTGGGAGGTGTGCAGGAGGCAGCTGATCGATGTTTCTCTCTCATCGATGTTTCTAACTCTCTATCCCTCTCTCCCTTTTTCTCTGTAAAAATCAATAAAATATATTAAAAAAATGTTTTAACTTTAGGGTGCATTAAATCTATTTAATTATTGCCTAATAATGGCTAATATCCTATTGTTTCTTAATTACAGAGCTATATTTATCAAAATAGATTTTGTTTTCTACCATAATTTCAGTTTTTATCTTTTATAATCATGAATGTAGTAAGATAATTTGACTGATTCCCCATAATCCAAATAATTACTATGCAAAGACTGTCTTCTCCGATATAATAAACATGTCCCCAGTGCTCTTTTGGACATAATTATTTAGCTTTCACGAAGGATCACACATCTAAATATTAATAGCGGATTCTATTTCTTGATTTTTTTTAAGTGTATATACCACTTAATTTTATCTTCTCCTGTCTGTCCACCTTTCTGTAAGGACCAAGGGAATAGTGTTCTCAGAATTATCTCTCTCAGAATATATGTATTTCACTGATTTAAGTAGTTTGATGAAGCCCACTTTTGATGCAAAGGTATGTTTCTTTTTTTGTCATGTTTTAATGGTATTAGTATTTAGTATTTTTACTATCAGATAGTAAAATTGACCTCTATTGGTGCACAGTTCTATGAATTAACATATATATTCAAGTAACCACTATCACAATCAGAATACAGAAGAGTTTTATCATCCTTCTAACCACCTTATATGCTCAGTCATATGTTTCCCTTACCCCTAATTCCTGGAAACCACTGAGAAGTTATTTCCTTGGTATTAAAATACAAAGAAGATTTTTAAAAAGACAGAGATGAAGTTGAAGCAGCAGGAAGAAGAAGAGAAGGAGGAGTAATCAACAGAAAGAAAAATGAAAGAGGAAGATGAAGAAGAGGACAAAGAATGACAAAGAAAGGAAAAAGGGGAGAGAGGAGCGGGAAAGGGGAAGGAAAAAGGATATTTAGGGATGTAACCCAGTCAGGCTTTTTTGACTGTTCTGGGATTTTCCATTGTCAACTTGGCATCACTCCCACCTCCCTGGGCTCCAATGCAGAGGAGAGACTGAGAAGCACACACCCCAGGATGATCTCGATAGCCAGTGAGAGGAGCTGCTGTGAGGCAGGGGAGGGATAAGATGTGTTAGCAGGTGTGGGATTCCTAGTGGCTTCATGGCTTGAGTACCACTCACTTCATCGCTTCAGACTGTGACCACCAGTGGGATATTTCCAAGCTTTCTAGAATAGCTTCCCCATAAGCCTTGGAGAACCACCAGTTGGGTGCTTTCCGGGTGAGGTCACTAATTCGCCTCCCTCCCCTTCTAGCTATAGCTTCCCAGAACTTCCCCAGTGACTTTCTTGACCTTTATTCATTCTAGTTTGACCATCATTTTTATAAACCCTAATTCCTATAGTAAACGAGTTTTTCCAAAACATCTTAGACTAGCTTTGTTTTCATGCCCAAATCCAGACTTCACAACCATATTTTAAAGATAAATTTTGTCTTGGTAGCCAGCATTTAAAATTAGGAGATTTCTTTTTAAAGTCCTAACTGCCCTTTCTTCTTTGACAAATCAGAAGGTCAGGAAACACTAGACCAGAATTCTTGCCTAAAGATAACTGAGTGGAGCTGACAAGTAGCAGCTCCCTTTAGAAAAGAGATAATTCTCCATTTTATCAGATCACTTCACTCTTCACAATATTTCCTTGGACTTTGCAGCCTTTACATGTGTGCCCCTCCCCCTTTAAATAATAACAAGTTAGTTTAAGAAAAGAAAGTTTTTCCAATTACAAAGCTGCTTTCTAGGAACTTCTGTGGATGTGAAGATATGTAGGAGGAACCCAGTGCGTTTAAGGAGCTTAGAGTGAAGGGGGATGGGGACTGAAGGGCATAAAAGCAAGCACTTGAGTGCTATAACAAAGTCTGCAGAATAATCCTTTTGTAAGATGAGAAAATAAACTCAGCAGCTCACTATTTGGATATTTCAAAAGTATTTTTAAAATATCCAAATAGATATTTTTCAGGTTGCTTTTTCTAGCAGTTTCACTTAATATGTATTGGTGCTAATAATATGATTGATGCTACAATAATTCTTGATACATTTTATCTGCATTTGATTAGGAATTTAAAAATGTTAGCTTAGTTAATGTTTTGCAATAAATGTAAATTAATTTTCCTCCATTAAGAAAATTCTTGTTTAGAGTATTTGTTACTCATTATCTTTTACTCTTACATATGCATCTCTTAATACCAATACATTAGTACATATATTAATACAAGGATATAGTTAAGAAAAATTTGAGCTCAAAAATGTTTCACACATATTTTGCTAAACACTCTGTTTAAATACAAATGTCTACATGAAAATGAATCCATAATTAGAGTTGCCTAAAAGACAAACATATATAAAACTCTTTTTTTATCTGCTCAACATTCACAAATATGATATAATTTTAAAAGAGAATTTTTACTTTATGTTGAAGTGTTTTATGTGCTGAAATTTTATATATATATATATATATATATATATATATATGTATATATATATACACACACACACACATATATACACTAATAAAAGGGTAATATGCTAATTAGACCATAAGACCTTCTGGATGTCCTTCCGGACAAAGCCATGGTGGCGAGGCTGAGGCAGAGGGAATTAGGGGTGATCAGGCCAGCAGGGGAGGGAAATTGGGGATTATCAGGCTGGTGGGGGAGGCAGTTGGGAGCAAGCAGGCTGGCAAGGGGGCAGTTGGGGTTGAGCGGGCCAGCAGGGGGGCAGTTGGTGGTGAGCAGGCTAGCAAGGTGGGGCAGTTGGGGGTGAGAAGGCCGGTAGGGGGCAGTTGGGGGAGACTAGGCCAACAGGCAGAGTGGTTAGGGGCCATCAGGCAGGCAGGCAGGTGAGTGGTTAGGAGTCAGCAATCCCAGATTGCGAGAGGAATGTCTGACTGCTGGTTTAGGCCCCATTCCAAAGTCAGTCATCCCCCAAGTTTTTCCAGATTGGAGAGAGTGCAGACCAGGCTGATGGACACCCTCTCCCACCAGCCCATGCACAAATTTCATAGCCTAAACTGGCAGTCCGGACATCCCCTGAAGGATACCAGATTAGAGAGGATGCAGGCTGGGCTGAAGGACACACACACCCCATGCATGAATTTCATGCACTGGGCCACTAGTGTGTGTGTGTGTGTGTGTGTGTGTGTGTGTATGTGTGTGTGTATATATATATATATATATATATATATATATATATATATATACACACACATACATACTAGGGCCCCGGTGCACAAAAATTTGTGCACTCGGGGTGGGGGTTCCTTCAGCCTGGCCTGTGCCCTCTTGTAGTCTGGGACACCTTGTGGGGGAGATGTCCACCTGCTGGAGTGCCTGGTCAGCCTAGGTGAGGGGCTGAGGGCCATTTTCAGGCTGCCCACAGCCCCTTCAGGTTTGTGCACTGGATGTGGAAGGGCTGGTGAGTGCAGGCATGGACGTTTCCCACAGGAGGGCCCATGATCACACACACTTGGTTGGCCCCCACCACTGAGGGGACACACCTGGCACAGAGCTGGGTGGTGAGCCAGGGACAGACGCTAGTGCAGGATCCCTTGGTGGGGCCCTGCTGCTGAAACATTGTTACCATGAGCAGAGGCTCAGCCAGCCTAGGCAGGCAGTTGCAACGGAAGCCTCTGGTTTGCTCTAGCTCCCTAGCTTCTGGCCTCCATCTTGGCTGGTTTAGTTTGCATACAGCTGCTCTGATTGGCTGGTGGGCATGGCCGTGCGCAGAGGCTCAGCCAGCCTAGGCAGGCAGTTGCAACATAAACCTCTGGTTTGCTCTAGGTCTGTGGCTGCCGGCCTCCATCTTGGCTGGATTAATTTGCATACAGCCGCTCTGGTTGGCTGGGAGGCATGGCTTGGCTGGTGGGCATGGCTTAGGTGTCTTGGGTGATGGTCAATTTGCATATTATTCTTTTATTATATAGGATATATATATATATATATATATATATATATATACAGTATTAAGACATTGATCACTGTAAGATAAATCTCTTGATATCTTTTTTCCCCAGGTGAAAATAAACCTCAGTTAATCAGTGTAGAAAAAAGAATGTAGATGCTTTATAGTGGCAGGCTACAGTATATTCCGTAAAACAACTCATAGGAACACCTTTTTTGAGCTTGTTTTTATTGTTGTTTTTTAATTTGCTTTTATTCAGTCTCATTTCCTTTTAGGGAAGAAAATAGATGCAAATTTACACTCCCCCAATTGCTGATAAAAGTACAGACAATGTTTACTTGCGTGTGTGTGTGTGTGTCACTTAATTTTTTTGGTTCAGAAAAAGAAGACATTTATTTGGGCAACTCAAAAACAGTGCAAGTTTGATTCTTTCCATATGGCCACATATCTGGCCTCCAGATCCCATTCTTTGTCTCCTAAATATTCCTTTGTGCTTTTCTGTGGGGAGAGCACATTTTAAAGTTGGTGGGAGTTCCTATTAAGGCAGCTCCAGATTCACTGAGCAAGCTAGGAAATGGTCTCTGTAGTCTCACAGAAAAGGCTCAACAAATACACTTCTTTTAAAAATTCATTTCACCCTACAAGGGTGCAGCTTGATTTGTTATAGAGGCAGAGCAACTAAGTGAAGTGATCAGGATCATAAAGAAGGCCAGCATGGATTCAATTTCCGGCTCTATCATTGGCTGTGCCTTTGGGCATGCTCTGCAATCTCCCTGAACCTCAGTTTACCTCCAAAAACGGGGCCACCAGCAGTACCTACCACACACAGCTGTTGTAAAGATTAAATACTATAAGTAAAGGGGTAGCACTGTGCTTGATGTATAATACATGGGTAGCAAGTAGTAACTGATAATAATAATATGTATTGGTGCTCAGGCATTTGTGCTAAGACAGTGGTTCTCAACTTTGAGCGCGTGCATCAGAATCATCTGGAGGGCATGTTAAAGCCCAGATCTATGGGCTCCACCTGGAGAATTCTGATTCAGTCTGGGTGTGGCCCTAGAATTTGCATTTCTAATAAATTCCCGGGTAATGCTGATGTTGCTGACCCTATGACCACACCTTGAGAACCGCTGAAGTAGGAATTCATATTCTAGACTATTTTTCTTAGGTAATTTAGTCATGGAACAGAGTGCAGGATCTAAGAAGGATTACATTCTTCAGCCTTTGAGCAATGTTTCTAAAACAATAGCCCCTGTGTCTCAGTGCCGACCCAGTGTCAAGGTGCAACAGAATCAGATTTCTGTGTTTATTTACATCTCTCTGTAATATTTAGGGAGCCCACAAATATATCCTTCAACATCTCATTAAGACTTTCTATTTTATTTTTTAAAATATGTTTTTATTGATTTCAGAGACAGGAAGGGAGGAGAAAGAGTTAGAAACATTGATGAGAGAGAAACATCCATTGGCTGCTTCCTGCATGCCCCCTACTGGGGATAGAGCCCACAAATAGGGCATGTGCCCTGATATGGAATTGAACCATAATGAACAGAAATTGAACCATGATCTCCTAATTCATGGGATGATACTCAACCACTGAGCAACACCAGCCGTGCTCTCTTATTTTTTACATCCTCAGACTTCAAGGAGCAGCTCACTCACCTATTCCGAGTAGACCTCCATCTCCCCAGACATTGCAGGACTGTCATCTGCTACCTCAATCCAGCCTGCCTCTAGCACATGGTAAATGCCACAACCCTCTGCTCACACCACAGCTGGCTGCTGTTCCTCTGGGCTATGTTGATAGTGTTTTGTTCTGAATACATTTCAGGAGAGAATCGTTTTCCTGGGGTTTTGTCAGGGGAGTGTTTGTGGTGTGCTCAGCAGGCGATGCACAAATATTTGAACACAGTTGGAAATGGCTATGAACCAAATATTTTCATTCCCTCACACTTACTTGAAACTGTTGCCTTCACTTTGGTGGCACATTATTTCAATCCACTTCTTAACTAGCTGTGGCCCTCCTCAAACACCATTTGCTTATTTTGGCTTCAAACATGGTGGCATCTATCACTCATGATTTGTGACAGGCCTTCGCTAAGTGCTTTACATACATCTTCTTTCATCTTCCCAGTAAGTCTACAACCTGGGAACTAGATGGCAAAAGTACTCAGACTCTGACAATTGTCACTGTTCTCAGGAGCTCTAATGGAGACATAAAGCTATTCTCTTGCTGGTGCCTCTATCTGCCAAACCTGTGCTGCTACCACCTGGAGAAAACTTGGAGAATCACCTGGCCTGGACACATCCACTGGGGTGACAGACAGAGGATAAAGACTAACTAGTACTGAGGGGAAATTCTAAGAAGCTAAGGCTTAGTGATATTGCCTACACTGCCCAATTTGGAAATTGTTCTAAATAACAGAATTGGGATTTGGACACAGGACCATTTTACTCAAATGACAGTCATCAATGGAGCATGCCTTTACTTTAGGATCCCAAAAAACACGTTGACATTAATGCAAAACAAATCATATATGTAATTAGTATTATTCTTTTATGTATATGAGAAAATGGAATCATCCAGGTGGGAGGAATTCTCTCCTACTTTCGGAAACACTCTAGAATGGAAGGGTCAACAGTCAGTTACAGAAAATAGGCACACTTTTCACTGTGACAGCCACTCAGCAGTGAGTACAAGTATCAGAATGATGCTGTAGAGATTTGCTTTTCTACCCACTTCCCCCCACCCCTAGCCCTGGCCACACATTTCCCCAAGACCAAAGTGTTCACTTTATTTACAGGATTTTTTTCTGTAAAATTAAAACTCAAGTGTGAGACTGGAAAGGAAATTTGCTTTCTAAAATAAATTTCTTAGATATATCTTTATATACCTGAGTTTGAAGATTTAAACTCTAAAGTTCACCATAGAAATACTATATTATCACTTAGTAGAAGAAATTCTTTAAAATAATCCTAATGAGTTTTCTATAAATGTTCAAATGTGACTTACAGGTCAAAATCACAGTTTACGTGGATTTGATGGGTTTTCAGAAATATTTTATAAATTGGTTGTAAGTCATGCTTGTTTTAATTGAAGCATCAAAGTAACTGTGAATAAAAAGTGTTGATGTTTGCCCAAGCTGATTGCCTGGTGAACTAACCTTCTTTTAAAGAAATATTATTTTATCCATGGTAACACATGACTGGCTTATTGCTTTATTCTATATACATATGTGTCTGAGTGCTACTATATGACAAGCATTATGCTTCAAATATATTTATTTGTTAATTTTAATTTTACACATTAGTAAAGAAACTGCTATGTAGGTACGATGGTTGAGAGTACCTGTCATATGCCCAGTGCTAAACATACATTATTTCTAAGCAGCTGAACAATCCTATTATCTTATTATTATTGGACCATTCCCTTGTTTAACTGAAACTTAGAAGAATCAAGCAACTTAGTAAAGGTCACAGAGTTAGTACATAATAGAACTGTAATTTCAATACAAGTGCAAATTAGGACAAATGCAATATTTTTATATCATGTTTGTACCTATTGTTCCTTCTAGAGCATCTCTGGGATTGTCACCTCAGCACAACTCTTGGCAGTAAGAGACATAATGGTTCCTGGTGTCTCAACTTCTGAAAACTCTAACTCTTGAAAATTTAGGGTCAGACTGAAATAAGAGTTGGGATTTGATTAGGTTAGAAACCTCTTATGACTTAGCCCACAGCAAGCTTTGGTTTTGTCATTCTGGGCAACTAGAATGGCCCAACCTGGGCTTCCCAGACTCGTAGCCTGCAGACAGATTCTCATTAGGAACCAGCTTATATTCCTCTGCTCCAGAGGAGATGGTTCCACCACCTATCTCTTCTATGAGGGGCACGGAAAACAGTGTTTGGTTTGGTTTTAAATATATTTTATTTATTTTTTACAGAGAGGAAGTGAGAGGGATTAAGAGTTAGAAACATCAATGAGAGAGAAACATTGATCAGCTGCCTCCTGCACACCCCGGCTGAGGATATGCCTGCAACCTAGGTACATGCCCTTGACCAGAATCAAACCCGGGACCCTTCAGTCCACAGGCCTGCGCTCTATCCACTGAGCCAAACTGGTTAGGGCTGGAAAACAGTCTTGCCTTGGCCTAAGGGAATGATTGGATCAGGATCCCAGGATTCAGAAGAAACAATTGAATCCAAAGTCTCATGGGATTTAGTGGGGCTTAATCGCTGAAATTCTAGAATCTTTCATCAAAGTCAGAAACAACCATCTAAGGCCAAAGTTCTGGTCCCATCAATGAACCAGCAAGGCCAGAAAGATCTGGAGACATAGGTAGTACCACAGTGGGTATCATTTGGCAGATGTGATTTGGGTAGGTTCATTGTTTTAGATGGGAATACTTCCTCAGTGCACAGAAATTTCTGGGGAATATGACCTGACTTCCAAGCTTACACCCTGAACTGCCACTGAAGAGAGTGTCCGGCATTTGGGTACAGGTGACTTCTGACAACCCTGAAGACACTTCCAGCGTCTCAGGGTTTTCACAGGGCCTATTTTAGGGAGGATGTTTTAGTAGAAGACTTCCAGGCATCCTCAAACTACGGCCAGCGGGCCACATGCTGGGTGTTTTTGCTGCCGCTGCCTGTCCTACTTAAAATAAGATATGTGCAGTGTGCTAGGAATTTGTTCATAGTTTTTTTTTAAACTATAGTCTGGCCCTCCAACGATCTAAGGGACAGTGAACTGGCTCCCTGTTTAAAAAGTTTGAGGACCCCTGCTTGAGGCCAAGAGAACATGCTGTTTCAGGCTACTGTCTTCAATTTTGGAAGGTTTTGAAAGGCTAGGAATGACTTACTGGTTTACTGGGTCTGATGTTTTATGCCAAGTCAGCAGAGCATTGTTCAGGTTTAGTATATCTTCCTCCAGTAACAAGTTTGTTCGTAGAGAATCATTTTGTAACCTGTTGACTACCAACAAACATCAGGCTTCTCTGTGCATCAGTGGTAGTTAATTATGGAATGAGTCTTGAGGACGTGGGCTGGAGAGGTGAAGAATTAAAGCCTTGACTTACTGCACTGCTCTGTGGTCCTCATAAATAGATCAGCTCTGAACTCATACTTAAAAGACATTGAAATCCAGGAGCAAAAAATCCTTATAGAACAGGGGTATTTTGTAACTAACTCCCTAAGCAGAAAACCTGTTATTGGTAATCAAGTCCATAATAAGATTTATGCTTTACTCAATCATGGTGATTAGATTTTATCTCCAGTTCCTCCTTTGATCAATTAGTACTAGTTGCATAAAGCACTGTGTTGAGAAGGATTCTGAGGCTCTGTATCAGCTCAGTTAGAAAGATGTCACACTTGACTTGATTAATAACGTCTACTATGAGAATGAGGTAAGAGCAGAATAATAGTCCATTACCACATATTTGTCATTTCTGATTAAGCTTTGGATCTACAACTGCAGGACTCTGAGGGCAGTATTGATCCCAAAGACTGGGCAACACAAACCCAAGTAATGTGAGTAAAGTAAGCCAAGCAACCAACGTCTCCATTATAGCTGTTTCAAACCATTTTCATATTTTCCAAGTTCATAAAGTCATGACAATCCTCTGCTCAAAAGATAACTTCTTTGGCTTTCCTGAAAGGAAGGAAGATATGTGACGTGAGTTCCCTTCCTTTCCTGCCTCCATTACTCAATGTCTCTTATCTTCCCCCATCTTTTTGTGTTTTTTTCTATGACAGAGGATAAAGTATTGTCCCTCCCCTTCAGAGCTGACATCTCATTATTTTTTCCAGGCTCATTACTCATAACTGAAAAGAAAAGAGCCGACATGGAGAAATAAGGTTTGATTGGGAAATGCATTTCCAATCTCAGAAGCCTCTCCCACCCACACCATCCTGCCCTCCCTAGAGTCTTTAACTTACCAGTGGGCATGATTTTCACAAATTACTATTTTTCTTTGTTTCAAATTAATTTTTCTCTGTCATCAAGCAATCAGATTGCAGTTCTAGTTCTACCTAATTGTGCATGGAATTTGCATGATTTTGTAAAATACAGACAAAGGAAAATGGAAATTTAGCTTCTTGGTTCCCACCACTTGCTGAGCATGTCTCACATTGGCTTAATTTTATTTGATTACATTAGTTGAGGTTCATGGTCAAGTATAAAGACATTGAGTATAATGTTGTCATCCGGAAGTTCAAAGGAAATGTAATTTATATATTTTATTAAGATTGTGTTCTGTTTTATTTGAAGTGCTAAGATCTATACTAAGAAAAGAGATCTTGAATATTATATTTCCAGTTTATTTGAAGTTGAGATTTTGGACTGCAGTTCTATTTTCTGACATGTTCTCTTTTTAAGTTGACCTTATTCAGAAAACCACTTATTAAAATTTAAGTAGCTAATTCCTGTACTATCTTTCCTCAAAAGCAACCCACCAGTCTCATTAGCAACTTACAACCATAGTATTGATTAAAAAGTCTTCTTGCTTACTTGTATAGCCTTTAAGAGATGCATTTTATAAGTACTGGCTAGGTCTTTCTATAGCAAATATCATCAGTGTAAACAAATTCTTTGTCATATACTACTATGTATATATCATTTTTATACTAAGTTATCAATTAACAAGTTGTTTTTTATCATAAGTCTTCACAAAGAAGGGAGTGTCAGTTCCAATATCTAAAATACTCCTTTTTGAATGAATGTGACTTTTTGCTAAAAAAAAGAAAATCAAAAATATACTTGTTGCACATTTCTTTAAGACAGAGGGAAAAGAACGTAGTTCTGTTAGTTGGTTTCTTGAAAGATGCAGAGAGAAGACAGTAAGAAAGAACAGAGTCAAAAATTATTTTTTCAAGAAAGGAGGGGAAAATTGAAAAAAAAATTTGCGAGAGAAAGGCACACTAAGGTGTGGTTTGTAACAAAAAATTAATGAAAAGCATGCTTCTTTATTGAAATCTAATAAATAATAAAGGCCAGAAAAAGAGGGCTTAGTCATTTTATTTTTAAATGAAATGATGAAATGCAGATAAAGTGGACCTCTGAATCCAAGAATTTATTGGGTCCACTGGCCATTTTCAGGATAGCTCTGACCTTTCCATAAACTGTGAAGGGTCCCTGTCTCCCATAAAGTTGTGCCCTTGCAGACAGAGCTGTATTCATTCTTTAATAAATTTATAAAAGAGAAAGAGAAAGTGCCCTGACCCATTAGATGTGCAGTTGTGGTGTCTGTCACACAGAATTCTTTTAAGAAAATAGCTTTAAAGGCTAGAACCTAGGGAGTTCTGGGGCCAGCATCCTCCTTTGATTTCTAAAGGAACAACTGCTGCTTCTGATTTGCCAAATTGCAAATTAGGAAAAGTATTTGATGTTAGTGTGCTGAAATCTCTTAACAGCCGATCTATAAACAGAACTACTGTCTACTGTGTCTGATACTAGAAACAGCCCTTAGTCTCAGTATTTATGAGAGTGAGTGTTCATTTAGAATGCATAATACCTATTTGTCTGTTTGTTTTTTAATTTGATGGCTTACCCATTTGGTTTCTAACTTTCAGAGGGCAAGAGGTACAAATGCTTAAGTTCTTAGAGTTCTAATGCAGTGTTGTGTGTGTGTGTGTGTGTGTGTGTTGTTGTTGTTGCACGATATAACTTAAGTATTGATTGGCTTATCATGACAATATTGATGTCCAAAAATAAGAATTCCAAAAATTAAAATCAATACTTGGGGTAGTTTATAAACTATTCTTCATAATCTCTTTGGTCTGAATTTGGTTTGGTTTAAATTCTAAACCTGGCCCCCTGTGGATATCAAATAGAACTTGAAGGGAGGTGTGTCCAAAAGCTACATGTGCTGGACCTTCTTATAAGTCTTTGGAGAAACTAATTGTGGTAAGATGGGGGAGGGAAGGAAAGCCAGTGTTTGTGCTCAGGTGGATGAGCTTGAACATTACAAAAACATCATTGTGCCTCAGTTTTCTAATCTGTAAAATGAAGGTTAATTTATACATATATCCTATCTAATAAAAGAATAATATGCAAATTGACCATCACTCCAACACACAAGATGGCCACCCCCACATGGTCAAAGATGGCCACTCCCATGTGGATACAAGATGGTTGCCACAAGATGGCCAGCAGGGAGGGCAGTTGGGGAGGGCATGCCTGAAAGGGAGGGCAGTTGGGGTGATCAGGCCTACAGGGGAGGGCACTTAGGGGTGACTGGGCCAGCAGGGGAGGGCAGTTGGGGGGAATCAGGCCTGCAGGGGAGGGCAGTTGGGGGGAACCAGGCCTGCAGGGAAGTGCAGTTAGGGGTAATCAGGCTGGCAGAGGAGCAGTTAGGCATCAATCAGGCTGTTGGGCAAGTAATTAGGGGTGATCACACTGGCAGGCAGAAGCGGTTAGGGGCAATCAGGCAGGCAGGCAGGTGAGTGTTTGGGAGTCAGCAGTCCTAGATTGTGAGAGGGATGTCCGACTGCCCGTTTAGGCCTGATCCCACTGGAGATCAGGCCTAAACGGGCAGTCGGACATCCCTTGAAGGGTCCCAGATTGGAGAGAGTACAGGCTGGGCTGAGAGACACACACACCCTCCATGCATAAATTTCGTACACCGGGCTTCTAGTAGTAGTTATAATTACCAACAGTGTTATTCCTTTCTTCCTCATCATGTTTACTACCTCAGGGTGTACATACCTAGTGCCCTCCAACCACATGAATTTTACCTTGTATTTTGGTGTGGGTGCTGTTAGGTATGCATTTATGGTACTTTCAAAGTGAAAGGTATTTTCTTTTTTAGGCTTGTGTGGCCCGAGAAGCCATTTCTGAAATATGTGAATCCCACATTCCCACCTGCCTTGTTGGTTCCCTCTTCCCCCTCTACTTCCCTGAAATGTCACCACTAAGAGTTTGTTACTGGAAGATTTTCTAACTCCTAGCTGCAGTGATCATGCTCTCTCTTCAAGCTTGTTAGTGCCTGAGCTGGGTCTGGAGTTGCCCAAGAGCTGTGACCAGACCCTTGGGTCGCTGAAGGAAGGAGGCAGAGAAGTGGAGTAGTCTGGGATCCGTGCAACCAGGGACTGCGGAAAACAGAAAGACAATCCTTTAAGTCATAGTTTTACCTGGAAATTGCATGATGTGGTTAATAGTAGAAATGTTTTAAAGTTGTTTTTCTAGGAAGAAAATAAATTTCTTATGGTTCAAATTAAATATGATTTTCAATTGGTGTTTGGTAATTTGTGTGAATTTTTTTTTTTAAATTTTATTAATTTTTTACAGAGAGGAAGGGAGAGGGATAGATAGTCAGAAACATCACTGAGAGAGAAGCATCAATCAGCTGCCTCCTGCACACCCCCTATCAGGGATGTGCCCGCAACCAAGGTACATGCCCTTGACTGGAACCCTTTAGTCTGCAGGCCGATGCTCTATCCACTGAGCCAAACCAGTCAGGGCTTGTGTGAAGTTTTTATTGATTAAATCTCTTACTCTTTTTATCTAGTACTGCAACTGAAAATCTGGGCTAATGTTTACTTGTACAAATTAGTGCAAGGCTTAAGGAGGAAGCGAAAAGCGTTGCTTACTTGCCATGTAACTCAGTGCTTACCTTGAGGTTTATTTAATGTGGCGGGTGGTGACAAACCACTGCTAATGATGACTCTTGCAGTTTAATCTCACCACTCAATGGCAACTGCTTCTGACAAACAGAAAATTGATAATATTCTAAAACAAACAAAAAAACACAGTATAATTCAGATATGAGATAATAAAAATGGCCTCTCTAAACATCTCACATAAATTAGACCTCTAAGGAAGGACCATGTTACAAATGGCAAAGATAAAATGGAATGGAATTTTTTCCCCTAGGATTTCCTTGTTGTTTTTAGTTGTCAGAGAAAATTAATACTCTTGGAAACAGAACTATTACCCTGCCAAGTTGTGCTGTTGTTTTAAAGTAGCTTGAACTGTTAGTGCTAATTGAAAAACTATGTGGGAAAGTTAATTAAGGGTGACGCTAGTTAGCTGTGACTGAGGACATAACTAGGTTAATTGTAGATTATGGGTCAGATAAAAGGCCATGCTTTTCTACCTCTCGAGTGTTAGCTAAGTTCATGCGTTAGTTGTTCTAAATTATAAAATTTTAATTTAAGACAATTGTTAGAAGGCAGTGGTAATGTCACACTTACTTTTGGGGCAGTTGGAAGTGTTTGTGGTTGGGCAGATGGCATGCTCTGTCTTGAAGGCATAGTAAATCTGCAGTGAAATTAGCTGAGGCCCACACATGGATACACATTTATATACTGTGTCTCAGACTTCAGCTAATCACATGCCACCTTCACTGTTTTGCTGCCAGTACTATTATTTACTTAATATTTTTCTCTAAGCTAATTAATTTTTATTGTTTTTACCTATCTTTGACATAGCCATAATACCCATGAATTCAGAGGTTTGATGTCATATTTTCCTATTATGCATTAAAAATAATCATTGCAATTTCTAAAAACTATAATTTTTTTCAAATTACTTACCATGTGCCACTTGAAAATGCCCCATATTTTGGGATATACTTTTATGATCTATATGTGTACCATTCATTTTGGTAACTGGATAGTTTTGTGCTATTTTTTATATAGTTTCAGGATCATTGATTTCCTCCCCTTTGTTGAATTTGGAAATGCGTTTGTGTATATGAAACATAGAAAAGACATTTCATGTAAATACTTCTTGGTCTAATCTGGAAATATAATAGAAATACTAACTGGAGCAGGTAGATTTGGGGACACTGTGTGGCAGAGGCTCCCTGTGGAAGAGCAGAGATAGGCAGAGCTGGGAGCGGGAGGAACTTGCCAGCCCAGGCCTGTTGCAGGCAGTCACCAGTGCTAAAATAGCAGCTCTGACCAATGGGCAGTGGGTCCTGGCTACTGCTTCTGAGAGCTCTGAGGCTGAGGCTGTGTATCTCAGGGAGGTGCGCAGGCTCTGAGAGTGGCATCTATCCTGGGCTGGAGAGAGGCAAGATAGCAAACATGCCAAGGAGTTTTTCTTCCTCTACTGGGGGCAGCACCATGGGGAGCACTCCTGCAGCTATGATTTTGCATTAAAATTGAATTGTTTTCCTGTTGTCATTGGACCACTGGATGTGCCTATACTTGTCATCTCCATCTTTTTCTATTTGTGTGCAGTTTTATTGCAAAGTGTACCTAATTATCAATCATCATAATTGTTTTTAATTGATTCTTCCTTTTCTTTTCTCAGATCATACTCTCCATTCTGATATTTACTCTTGTCTGCCACTCATTTCCAAGGCTCATACAGCCTGTAAGCTGAAGTCTACACAATGGCATTGACAGTAGACTTCTGTAGGTTCTCTCTTATTGAATTTGAAATTGGACTCTGTCACTTACTTTCATATTTTGCTAATGGCTGACTGTGTAATTTTTTTCTTTTTCTAAATTCCCAGCAGGCCAGGAATGCAGAGAATATAAAAGGCTTATGTGGCCCTAGCTGATTTGGCTCAGTGGATAGAGCATTAGCCTGCGAACTGAAAGTTTCTGGGTTTGATTCCTATGAATGGCATATGCCTGGGTTGTAGGCTCTATCTCCAGTAGGGGGCATGCAGAAGGCAGCTGATCAAGGATTCTCTCTCATCATTAATGTTTCTATCTCTCTTCTTTTCCTCTCTGAAATCAATAAAAATATATTAAAAGACAAAACAAAACCCAAAAGATTTATGTGACTTAAATATACATTTTTTTTCCCTGTAAACATGATGTCAGAAATCTAACAATAATTATCTTGTAAGAGTGGGAGGTTTGGGCATTGACTCAGGATAGCTTCCAGAGAGGTGCAGATTCTCAGACACAAATAAGGAGGAGATAAGGAAGATTTTTGTTGTTATTTTTTTGTTTCATGACAATTGTTTGCTTCCAGGGGTGGATGAGAAGACCATAAAATTGAACTGGCAGATTTGAACTGACTCTAAAGTAAAAATGGGAAACCAAGATGTGCGATTTTTAAACAAGTCCTGGAACTTTCATCCAGGCTGAGGTTCATACAAGGACCAAGATTGTTTTCTTTGGTACTGCATCCACCATTAGAGCTTCTGCAAAACCCGATTCTTCTTCTCCTGCAAGTTCGTATGCCCAGACTGTATTCCTCAAGCATCCCAAACCAGCATGACAATGACTCCCAGTCAAAGCTCTCAAATTTTGCCTGGTACACCATTTCTTCCCAATTTCTCATCCTCATTCTGAGCAGCGGGAGTTCTACAACTGGAACCTGCATTAGAGTCATCTCTAGGGCCTGTTAAAACACAGATTGCTGGACCCCACCCTCAGATATCTGAATGAGTATGCCTGAGAAATTGCATTTCTAACAACTTCCCAGGCTCTTGATGCCATGAGCCTGGGGACTACACCTAAGAACCATTGCACAATATTTCTCTTTGCCCACATTTTTTTTTTATTTTTGTTTTATGGCTTAAAATATTACAAAGAGTAGTACATATGTCTCCTTTTTTCCCCCTTGACCTTCCCCC
>PVJC01036122.1:0-17890 GCA_004026665.1 Murina feae | reverse complement strand
GTAACCACCAGAGGCTCACCCAATGACAGCAACTGGTGCCCTGTCTTGGTCTGGAACCCCCACTCACCTACTCCACCATCCCACCATGGCCAGCTCCCACCATGTTCCATGCATGCCCCCTGGTGGTCAGCATACATCATAGAGACCAGCTGTTTGGTTGTTTGGTTGTTTCGGTTGTTCTGCCATGAGGTATATTTGCATATTATCCTTTTATTATATAGGGTATGCGTAACTCTAGGACACGGACATTAGAGTGGTGAAGATCTCGGAGTGTAAGGTACTGGATGGAAGAGGTTAATGGGGAAAAGAAACACAACTAAACAAAACAAAGGGGACATCTGTAATACTTGCAACAATAAAGATAAATTTTTAAAAATAAACTTAGACTAAGTGCAAGTGTCTTAACTATATTATTGCTGTTAGTTTTCTAAGTATTCAGGGATAGAGAATTCATGGTAATTAAATATTATTTAGTCATTAAATCCATCTGAGACTGCTGATAATTATGTCCCAATATGATTTCTTCTAAAATATCTCAAATACCATTGATAAATAGCTAAGAAAAAATAAGAGGATTAATAGTAATTATTGCAAAGTGGTTTGCTATTAAATTAATTGAATAAAAAGTAAAATAATTGGATTATGTATGATCTCTAACAACTACTAGAGTTTAAACTTTAATTAAATTGTCATAGTCATTCAAAAAATGAATGTTTGAGCATAAACTATTTTTAAACAACAAATATAGCAGAATACTAATCAGGGCAGCCTGTGTCACCAGCCTTAACTTAAAAACTTCAGCCAACTGATTACCAATCACACATTATAATCATGGGAAAAAAGTGTTGCGCTCTAGTAATAAATAATTCGCAGGCTTTTCAAATATTTTTACTTGATAAGAAGTCAATTAACACTGACGAAGAAAACTCATTCTTAACAATTAGATGAGTTGTATGCATTAAAGAAAACCTAGAATCTTAATTTTGCATGGAAGTTTTTAGAGGCAGACTTCCCCAGCTAAGTCCAAATTTATATTTTATCAACTATCCTATCTAATAGAAGAGTAATGTGCAAATTAATCGTCATTCTGGGACAAAATGGCAGCACCCATAGTGGTGGGGCAGGATGCTGGTGGCGTTACCCTGGCAATGGGAGCCCAGCAGGCAATCAGACCACAGGAAGCACCCAGCAGGGCCTGCTGGGAGGTCACCATGATAACCCTCGAGTAGATGAGTGTGTGTGTGTGTGGGGGGGCACAGGTGGCGCCCAGCAGGGCCTGCTGAGTGCAGGCTGCAGAGGAGGTGGAGCCAGCGATCCGGATCCTGCAGGAGGTGCCCAGCATGGTCGGCTGGGCTTCAGCTGCGGAGGTGGGGGAGCCAGTGATTACAAACCCAGAGGCGGTGCCTAGCAGGGCCTGCTGGTAGGTTGCCATGATGACCCCTGAGCAAACAAGTGGGGGCTGCAGGCAGCACACAGCAGGGCCTGCAGGGTGGTGGCTATGGCAACAGGGGAGCAAGTGATGGGGACCCGCAGGCAGCACCCAGCAAGGCCTGCTGGGAGGTCACCATGATGACCCCCGAGCAGACAAGTGGGGGCTGCAGGCAGCACACAGCAGAGCCTGCTGGGCGGTGGCAGCAGCAACGGGGGAGCAGGGAAGCAAGGTGAGCAGAGACCAGGCAATCAGACTGCAGGCAGCACCCAGCAATGCCTGCTGTGCCTCCATGGGGGAGCAAGGAATCTCTGGGAGGTTGCTGTGGTGACCTCCTAGCAGACAAGCATGCCGCAGGCAGCACACAGCAGGGTCTACTGGGCAGTGGTGACCGCCATGGGGGAGCAGGCAAGCGGGCCACCAGAAAACAGGCAATCGGACTAGCAGGCAGCACACAGTAGGGCCTGATGAGCTGTGGCTGTGGTGAAGGGGGAGCAAGTAATCAGGACCCACAGGCCTGCTGGGTGGTGGCAGCAGCGACTGGGGAGCAGGCAAACAGGGCGACCAGGGAGCAAGCAATGGGGACCCACAGGCAGCATCCAGCATGGCCAGCTGGGCAGTGGCTGCATCCACTGGAGAACAGGCAAGTGGGGTGACCAGGGAGCAGGCAATTGGACCACAGGCAGCACCCAGCAGGGCCTGCTTGCCCATCCCCATGGTGTGAAGCAGACAGGCCCGGCACAGAGCAGAGAACCACGTGGAATGGGCCCAAGCCATCAGTAGCACATCTCCTGAGGGCTCCCAAATTGGAGAGGGTACAAGTCGGGCTGAGGAACCTCCCTGCCTGCCCACCCCCCACATACCAGTGCATGAATTTCATGCACCGGGCCCCTAATCTATACTAATAAAAGGATAATATGCTAATTAGACCAGGAGATCTTCTGGGAGACTGGTCGGGGCGGGCAGTTGGGGGCCATTAGGCCAACCAGGGAGGGAAGTTGGGGGCCATGAGGCCAGCAGGGCAGGCAGTTGGGGGCCAGAGGCCAGCAGAGATGGGCAGTTGGGGGTGATCAGGCTGGCAGGGGTGGCAATAAACATTTCCAAGAGTATTGGGAAAAATACATTGATTAACAGCATACTGTATTACATAAGTTAATGCAGATATAAAGTGATTTTTATGAAAAATAAAAGGCATATTTAGTTACTTTTTTTCTCTGTAGTTAAAATAAAACCAAAAGTAAGATAAAACAGGAGATTTTTCAGGCTTAAGACTTTGAGTGATAAAGTAGAGTTTTTGGTTTTTATAGATGTTGAAAATAAGTGCTGAGCAACTTCTACTCCAGAAGTGCTTCTTTAATAAAATTTATAAGGCTCAGTAAAATTTCTATGATGTCTTGGCTCATGTTAATTTTCTCATATAACTGTTCAGATTTAAAAGGATTAAGAAAGTGAAAAGACTGAATATTTTGAAAAATATATTTATTATTCAAAATATTTCTACAAAAAAACTTTGAGGAAATTTGTCGTAAATTTGTTTTTTAGATATGGTAGGGGTGTTTGTTTTTGTGGTAAAATACTAAAAAAAAGAACTCTCACCTTTTGTAACAGCATGGATGGACCTGTAGAGTATTATGCCAATCACAGAGAGATAAGTATCACATGATCTCACTCATATGTAGAATATAATGAACCAAATAAACTGATGATCAAAAATAGACCCAGCCCTAGCTCATTTGGCTCAGTGGCTAGAGTGTTAGCCTGGGGACTGAAGGGTCCCAGGTTCGATTCTGGTCAAGGGCACATGCCCAGGTTGCGAGTTTGATCCCCAGTGTGGGGCATGCAGGAGGCAGCCGATCAATAATTCTCTCTCATCTTTGATGTTTCTTTCTCTCTCTCCTTCTGCCTTCCTCTCTGAAATCAATAAAAATACATTTTTTTAAAAATAGACCCAGAATCATAGAGGCATGAATAGACTGTTGAACTTCAAAGGGAAAGCAGGGGAAAGTGGGTGGGAAGAGATCAACCAATGAACTTGTATGCATATGTGCATAACCCAAGGACACAGACAATAAAGCTGTGAGGGCCTGGCAAAGGTGGAGGAGGGATGGGGGTGGGCTGGAAGTGGTTAATGGGAAAAAAGACAGACCTATGTAATACTTTCAGCAATAAAGACTTTTTTTAAAAAAGAGAAAAATACTTAACATGATATGCACGCTCTAACACAGTTTTAAGTGTACAATACATTATTGTTAAATGTAAAATTGTAAGCACTATGTTGTATAGCAAATCTCTAGTCCTTATACCTATTGATCAACAACTTTCCATTTCCTCCTTTCCCAACTCCTGGCAATCCCCATTCTACTCTGCTTCTATGAGTCTGATTATTTTAGATTATTGCAGATAAGTGGAATCATGTTGTACATCAAATATCCTCTCATCATCAATGTGTTTCCCAGGTCTCTGCAATTAGAAACTTTTACGAGATTACTCAGGCAATATAATCTCCTTCATAATTTTCTTTCTCTTAATTACTAGTGGAATATCACATTTGCTTGTACTACATTTGATATACACATAAAAATCAGTGATCAAGAAGGGGGAGGATAGGTGGGGCTTTCCTTAATTTATCTTCATGTCCAGTGAGTAGTGTTGTGTCCTTGTAGCATTTGGAAATTATTTACTGGAATTACAAAACCTATATATTTGTAAAAAATTTCAGCTTTGGCTCTGGCTGCTTTTTAGAATAATGCAAGATAATATTATACCTGAGGGCTAAAAATTAAGAGGAAATGAAAGACTTGATATTTAAGGAGCTTGAATGGTTTATTTTCTTTGTTTTTACAAAAATGCACTTGCCTATGATATTGTCTCTCCAGTGAAATGATTATTCCTCCATTATTATATTGATACAATATTGTGCATGCTTATGTTGTATTTCTATAAAGTAGCTGGAAATTTATTAACTTATTCTGTAGGTTTTATGTATTCCTATAACAAAAAATTAAGTCCTCAAAATTTTTATAGTTTTTTTTAACTTAAGTTTTCCTTTTGGGGGTAAAGTTTGCTTTACCAAATAGTGATTGTAACAAATTGATCTGTTCTGGATGTTGCTATAGTGACATGCAGTTATATATTTTGTTTTTAAGGAAGAATGGGGCAAAAGAAACACCAGTGTTAGCTTAATCTTAATGTCTGGTGTTCGTCATAGTGAAATTATAACTATTTCAGTGTAGGAGAACAATGTTCTCCTAATGAGCCTTTGTGCCTTTTGTCATGTTATGCAGTGAACTATTTTTAAGGTCTAATCAATAATTATTTTTCCAAATCCGTGTTTCTATAAGAAATTATTTCACACACGGACCATTCTTAGCAGTTTTCCTCAGTGATGGAATATCATGAATGTGAGTCATTATGTCGTTGTCATACATTGAGCAAATAAACTTACAGATCTGGGGGGGGGAAAGGTCAGTGACCCAGACAAAAGCTGTGCAAATAATCTAAATGTTCTTGCTGTCATTTAAAAATATATTTGCTTAGGAAATTTGAAGATGGTGGTGTAGGTAAATGCCAGTACTTGCCACTTCCCACACCACATAAAAATTACAGCTAAAATACAGAACAACCATCATCCAGAACTGCTAGAAAGCTGGCTGAATGGAAGTCCTAAAACTAGAGAAGTGAAGAAGAAAGCACACTGAGACTGGTAGGAGATGTGGAGGCATGGAATGGGTTTGTCCAGCACACACATGTACGTTTTTAATTGGGAGGGAGACCATCTTTATGGAGGTAGCCTGTAGGAGAAAGGGGTTCCAGCCCCATACCAGATCCCCTTTCCAGGGTCCCAGAGCTGGGGAAAAAAAGTCCCTACAGGCTGTAAAAATTAGTGCAGATTGGAGCTTACTGACACAGAAGCTGCTGGAGACCCAGATATTCCTCTTAAAAGGCTGTCACAATGAACTGAACTTACAAGGTCCTGCTTCCTCTGAGCTCCAGCACCAGGACAAGGCTCTGGGGAACACAGACACATACAAGGAGAAACTGGATTGTCTGGCATCAGGGCAGGAACTTGGGGGCAGCTTTCTCCCAGATGGAGGTGCTCACAGGGATTATTGTTCCTATAATATTGTGCTGGGACCTCCCCTGTCCCAGGGTTGACTGGCAACCATTTCTGTTAGCTTCCCCCTGGTGATTCCCTAAAACATCCCCTCGTCCAATTTATAATCCCACCCAAGTTGTGTGCAGTGGCTTTTGCATATGAATGGTTTATCCTTGCTCAGCCTAAAACTCTTAAACAAGCTGCAACTGAGTCAGGGAGTCCCACACCTATCAATAAAAGGCCCCAAGCCCTAGCCGGTTTGGCTCTGTGGATAGAGCATCGGCCTGTGGACTAAAAGGTCCCAGGTTCCATTCCGGTCAAGGGCATGTACCTTGGTTGTGGGCACATCCCCAATAGAGGTTGTGCAGAAGGCAACTGGTTGATGTTTCTCTCTCATCTATGTTTCTGACTCTCTATCCCTCTAGCTTCCTCTCTGTAAAAAATTAATAAAATTAAAAAATAAATAAATAAAAGGCCCCAAACCCAGCACCAGCACCAGCATGCCTTGCTTCATATCTGGGCCTCATCTGGGCACTTCCAAACCCAATGCAAAGAGATGGAATCTGCAGATCTCTCTGTAGCTCCTGCTGGGTGGCCCCAGGCAGTGGCTGACTTTGCACCTCCCTGGAGACCCAAGAGCCAGTGTACCCAGCGGTCAGTGTCAGACCATACCAGATTACAACTCTACATATCCGTAAGTGACACACTCAAGGGGCAGACTCAGTAAGCACCAAAGCCCTATTGAAGCAAGACCTGTTCCATAGGGGTATCTCCTACACAGCAGCTCTCCCATCGTAGTCACAGCTGGTCCTCACAAGCAATTGGCCTGGAGGCCAATTCCTCCCAGTGACAGCAATATCAAGTCTCAACTACAACAAGACTGTGCTCACAGCCCACAAAGGGATACACCTAGAGTGGCCAGTTCAGGTGGACTTGGGAGGCTGAACCATTGGGCTCTATAGAACACCTTCTACACAAGGCCTTTCTACCAACTCAAGGAGACATAGCAGCTCTACCCAGTTCATAGAAACAAACACAGGGAAGCAGCCAAAATGCAGCAACGAAGAAACATCTCATAAATGAAAAAAAAAAAAAAATGGAAGAAAGCAAATTAATAGAGTTCAAAACCATGGTTATAAGGTTACTCAAGAAACTTCTAGAAACCTCTGAAAAAAAAATGGAAAGGGACCAGTCAGAAATTAAGCATACATTGACTGAAATAAGAATAATATGTAAGGATATAGGGAGAAAAAATGGTGGCTGGCAGGACGGAGGTGAGGGATAGGGAGTGAGTGAGTGAGGGGATGAAAGGAGAGTGTGTGGAGGTGTGTGGTGTGTGTGTGGGCGAGTGAAGGAGAGTTAAATCTGGCAGAAGTGGCAGAGGCTGGCAGAGGAGGCTCTCTGGGACTACCACTGCTGCAAACACTCTCCAGACTGCGGGACTCAGGCACAGAGACCACGTCATCTTAAAGGGGAGAGCGGCCTCTTCCAGGTACTCATCAACATCACCACCCAGACAGGCCTGGGACACTGCCTGTGTGACAGGCAGCCACTCCAGCTAAAATCCCACCCACAGACTCACAACCCGGGGATCTCCACCTCCAACGAAGCACGGGAGCACCGCGCTACAGCAGTAAGTGCAGCCTCCCCCACCCCAGCGCAGACCTCTGACCTCGCATTTGTGCATTTGCGCGTCTCCAGCGCGCTGGTCACCGCATTCTCGAATATCTGCGCACTGGTCGCCTGCCAAGGTGCACTGCTCCATAGACTTCTCTTGGGAGCCACTGTGAGCCCCAGCTGGGTGTGATTTTGTATAGACACAGGCATACTGCCTTCCAGTAGAAATTCTGAATTCCCTCTGCCTGAATAACTGCCCACACACACCGAGCTGCGCAACTGTAGTGCCAGGGCCCTTTAGTGCCAGAGCCCCTCAGTGTGCGGCAGAGCTCAGTGCCAGGCAAATGCCCACACTTGCTCACTCCCCCTGAGCCCATATCCACAGGGCATGTTGGGAAGCTGCAGTGAGCCTCCGCTGGGTCCAATCTTGGACAAATAGGGACGTACTCCCCTGGGCAGTAGAAGTTCTGAATTCACCCATCCTGGACACCTGCCCAAAGACACCTCGATTAAGCTTCCCAGAACCCTTCAGAGTGCTTCAGTGAGCCTGCCCTAGCAAACTCACTGCAGGTGCTCCTGTGTGCCACCACTGGGAATGCGTGCCTATCCACCACAGGTGCATCAGCAAAAGCTGAGTTTACCTACCCCACAGCTGCAGAACTCTGGACACTACTGTTGCATGCTTTACCAGCATGCAGGTCTCCCAAGACCACCGCTCCACAGGCAGCCCTGGTGCCCTGCTCCATTGGCTTCAATGCCAGGGCCCTTCCGAGTTTGTCAGTACACCCTGCTGGCAAACACACCACAGGTGCCCTTGTGAACTGCCACCGGGATCACATGTATCCAACCATGGAGGCAGCAGCAAAAGCCGAGTCTGCCCACCTCACATCTACAGAATGCTGGACACCACAGTCACGCCTTTCCAGAACTCAGGCCTCCTGAGCCCCACCACCCCAACAGATGGTTCCTGGGTGCCACTGTGAGTTCCCGCTGGGCACGCATGATTTCAGCCAAGGGAAAAAGATAGCAAAAATTGGGACACACCCTCCACGGCTGCTGACTTTTCAGTTGTGCCTTTCCAGCTTGCAGACCTACATCAAGAGAACCCAAATAGCTCAAGTAGGGGAACTACACTAGGCTACCAAACCCAGGAGACCTGAGAGGTCATACCAGTAGCACCATCCCTAAAAGAAATTGGGTAGCAAAGCAATCAGAGCTACAATTAAAACATTAAAGCAAAATGTGGGAAGACAAAAAAGCAATCCACAAAGAAAAGAAAAAGAGGAATCACCAGAAAGGGAGTTAAATGAAATTGAGGCTACTAACTTATCAGAGAAAGAATTCAGAGGAATGGTTATAAGGATGCTCAAACAGCTGGATGACAAATACACACAACTCAATGAGAATTATAAGGAGCTGAATGAGAATATCACCAACACGAAAAGGAACCAAGAGGAAATGAAGAACAACATAGCTGTAATAAATAACACAATGGAAGGTTTAAACAGCAGACTAGAAGAGGCTGAGGATCGCATCAGCTAATTAGAAGACAAGGTAGGAAAAAACACATAAACACAGGAGAAACTGGAAAAAAAAACTTAAAAAGCAAGAGGAGAGCCTAAGGGAGCTTTGGGACAATGCAAAATGAAACAACATTCGCCTAATATGGGTACCAAAAGGAGAGGAGGAAAAGCAAGGAATAGAAAACCTGTTTGAAGAAATAATGACAAAAAACTTCCCTGATATTGGCAAGGAAAAAACTACACAAGTCCGAGAAGCACATAAAGTGCCAAACAAAATGAACTCCCAAAGACCAACACCAAGACACATCATAATTAAATTGGCAAACACCAATGACAAAGTAAGAATCTTAAAGGCTGCCAGAGAGAGACAGAAAGTTACCTACAAGGGATCTCCTATTAGAATATCAGCTGACTTCTCAACAGAAACACACCAGGCAAGAAGGGAATGGAATGAAATATACAAAATGATGCAAAGCAAGGGAATGAATCCAAGAATACTATACCCAACAAGGCTATCATTCAAAATTGAAGGTGGAATCAGAAGCTTCACAGACAAAAAAGGGCTAAGAGAGTTTATTACTACCAAGCCAGATATGCAAGAAATGCTAAAGGGACAGCTATAAAAAGAAGAAACAGAAAGACAAGAAGAAACACAAACATTAAGGATAAAAATGACCACAAACAAGTACTTTTCAATAATAACATTAAATGTAAATGGATTAAATGCTCAAATCAAAAGACACAGGGTAGCTGAATGGATAAGAAAACATGACCCATATATTTGCTGTCTGCAAGAGACCCACCTCAGAACAAAGGATTCATACAGACTGAGAGTGGAGGGATGGAAAAAAAATTTTCAGGCAAATGAAAATGAGAAAAAATCTGGGGTTGCCATACTTATATCTGACAAAATAGACCTCAAAGTAAAGGCCATAACAAGGGATGAGGAAGGCCACTACATAATACAAAAGGGAGCAATTCAACAAGAAGACATAACTCTGGTAAATATATATGCACCCAATACAGGAGCACCCAAATACATGAAACAACTTCTGGATGATATCAAGGGAGAGATTGATAGCAATGCAGTCATCGTAGGGGACTTTAATACACCACTGACACCACTGGATAAATGCTCTAATAAAAAAATCAGCAAAGAAACAGCAATTCTAAATGATTCACTAAATCAGATGGAATTAATTGACATCTTCAGAATATTTCACCCCAAAGCTACAGAATATACATTCTTCTCCAGTGCTCATGGGACTTTTTCAAAGATAGACCACATATTAGGACATAGGCAAAGTCTCTTCAAGTTCAAGAGAATAGAAGTCATAATAAGCATCTTCTCAGATCATAATGGCATAAAACTAGAAATCAACTACAATAAAAACATTGAAAAAAAATCAAACACTTGGAGGCTAAATAGCATGTTATTAAACAATGACTGGGTTACCAGAGAGATCAAAGAAGAAATAAAAAGCATCCTGGAAACAAATGACAATGGAAACACAACAATCCAAAATCTATGGGACACAATGAAAGCAGTACTGAGAGGGAAGTTCATAGCTCTACAGGCCTCAAAAAACAAGAAAAACTGGTAATAAATTATCTAACCCTACAACTCAAAGAGTTAGAGAGCAAGAAGAAAAGCCCACAGTATCCAGAAGGGAGGAAATAATAAAGATCAGAGCAGAAATAAACGACACAAAGCCAAAAAGAAAAAAAGATCAAGGAAACCAAGAGCTGGTTCTTTGAAAGAATTGACCAGATTGAAGAACCTCTCACCAGACTCACCAAGAAACAAAGAGAGAGGATCCAAATAAACAAAATCAGAAATGAAAGAGGTGAAATAACAACTGACCCTACCGATATACAAAGGATGGTCAAAAAATACTATGAACAACTCTACTCCAACAAACTGGACAACCTCAATGAAATGGACACATTCCTAGAAAAATACAAGCTTCCAAAACTCAATCAGGAAGAATCAAAAAACCTGAATAGGCCCATAACTTCTGAAGAAATTGAAACAGTCATCCAAAAGCTTCCAGCAAACAAAAGCCCTGGACCAGATGACTTCACGGGAGTTTTACCAAACATTCAAAGAAGGACTAAAACCCATCCTTCTTAGACTATTCCAAAAAATTCAAGAGGAAGGCACACACACAGCCCTGACCCGTTTGGCTCAGCCTGTGGACTGAAAGGTCCCAGGTTCGATTCTGGTCAAGGGCACATAACTGGGTTGCAGGCACATCCCCAGTGGGAGGTGTGCAGGAGGCAGCTGATTGATGGTTCTCTCTCATCAATGTTTCTAACTCTCTATTTCTCCCCCTTCCTCTCCGTAAAAATAATCAATAAAATATATTTTAAAAAAATGTTGCTTCAAAGGCATGAAAGAAAGTCTTTAAAAAAAAAAGAGGAAGGCACACTTACAAGCTCCTTCTATGAAGTCAGCATTACCCTAATCCCCAAACCATATAAAGATACCACAAAGAAAGAGAATTACAGGGCAATATCTCTGATGAACATAGATGCTAAAATCCTCAACAAAATTCTAGCAAACCAGATCCAGCATTACATTAGAAAGATCATACACCATATCCAAGTGGGATTTATTCCAGGAATGCAAGGCTGGTGCAATATCTGCAAATCAATAAATGTGATACATCACATAAACAAATTGAGAGACAAAAATCACATAATCATATCGATTGATGAAGAAAAGGCATTTGACAAAATCCAACACTCTTTCTTGATAAAAACTCTCAGCAAAGTGGGAATAGAGGGCTCATACCTCAACATAATAAAAGCCTTATATGACAAACTCACAGCCAACATCATACTCAATGGGCAAAAACTAAAACCATTTTCCTTAAGAACAGGGACAAGACAGGGATGCCCACTCTCACCACTCCTGTTTGACATAGAACTGGAAGTGCTAGCCAAAATGATCAGACAAGAAGAAGAAATAAAAGGCATCCAAATTGGAAAAGAAGAAGTAAAATTGTCATTATTTGCAGATGACATGATACTGTACTTAGAAAACCCTAAAGACACCATCAAAAAATTGTTAGACCTAATAAATGAATTTGGCAATGTTGTAGGATACAAAATTAATGCCAAGAAATCTATGGCATTTTTACATGCCAATAGTGAACTTACAGAAAGAGAAATGAAAAAACAATCCCATTTACCATTGCACCAAAAAAATTAAGATACCTAGGAATAAACTTAACCAAGGATGTAAAAGACCTATACTCAGAAAACTACAGAACATTGAAAAAAGAGATAGAGGAAGACATAAACAGATGGAAGAACATATCGTGTTCATGGATTGGTAGAATCAACATCATCAAAGTGTCCATACTACCCAAAGCAATCTATAGATTCAATGCAATCTCCATTAAAATACCATAGCATACTTCACAGATCTAGAAAAAACTCTTCAAAAATTCATCTGGAATAAAAAAAAAAAAGTCCAAATAGCTGCGGCAATCCTGAGAAAGAAGAACAAAGTAGGTGGGATCTCAATACCAGATTTCAAGCTGTATTACAAAGCCACTCTTCTCAAAACTGCCTGGTACTGGCAAAAGAACAGACATAGAAACCAATGGACTAGAAAAGAGAACCCAGAAATTGACTCAAACCACTACGCTCAATTAATGTTTGACAAAGGAGGAAAGGCCATACAATGGAGCTAAGATAGTCTCTTCAATAAATGGTGCTGGGAAATTTGCTCAGACACATGTAAAAAAAAAAATGAAACTAAACCACCAACTTACACCATACACAAAAATAAACTCAAAATGGATAAAGGACTTAAATATAAGATTTGAAACCACAGGTAGCAAAATCTTAGACATATGCCAAAAGAATTTCTTCACTGACACAGCTCCTAGGGCAATGGACTCTAAAGAGAAGATAAACAAATGGGGCTACATCAAAATGCAAAGCTTCTGCACAGCAAAAGAAACCATCAACAAAACAACAAGAAAA
This sequence comes from Murina feae, assembly GCA_004026665.1. Lineage (NCBI taxonomy): Eukaryota > Metazoa > Chordata > Mammalia > Chiroptera > Vespertilionidae > Murina > Murina feae. Next base: position 5,226 of record PVJC01036122.1, on the reverse strand, counting down.
CCCACTGCTTGGGAGAAAATATTTGCCAATGATATCTTGGATATTGTTTAATCTCCAACATAATACAGGGAACTCATACAACTTAACAAAAGGAAGATAAACAACCCAATCAAAAAATGGGCAAAGGACCTAAATAGACACTTTTTGAAAGAGGACATAAATAAGGCTGAGAGACATATAAAAACATGCTCAGTCACTACTCATCCAAGAGATGCAAATTAAAACAACAATGAGGTACCATCTTACACCTGTCAGAATGGCTATCATCAACAAATCAACAAACGACAAGTGCTGGCGAGGATGCAGAGAAAAAGGAACCCTCATTTACTGCTGGTGGGAATGCAGACTGGTGCAGCCACTGTGGAGAACAGTATGGAGTTTCCTCAAAAAACTAAAAATGGAACTTCCATTTGACCCAGTGATCCCACTTCTAAGAATATATTCCAAGAAACCAGAAACACCAATCAGAAAGGATATATGCATCCCTACATTCATAGCAGCACAATTTACCATAGTTAAGATTGGGAATCAGCCTAATTGCCCATCAGCAGATGAATGGATTACAAAACTGTGGTACATCTACACAATGGAATATTATGCTGCTGTAAAAAGGAAGGAACTCCTACCATTTGCAACAGCATGGATGGAGCTGCAGAACATTATGCTAAGTGAAATAAGTCAGTCAGAGAAATATAAATATCACATGCTCTCATCATTCGTGGGTTTTAATGAACAACATGAACCAATGAACAGAAACTGTTGTAGAGACAGAGAAGCATTGGTCAGATGCTCAAAACTCAGAGGGAAGATAGGGGAGGGTGAGGGATAAGGGGGAGAGATCAACCAAAGGACTTGTATGCATGCATATAAGCATGAGTGATGGATGTGGACAACAGGGGATGAGGGTGAGGGCAGGAGTGGGGGTATGAGAGGATGTTGGGGGGATAAGGTCACATTTGTAATATCTTAATCAATAAAGGGAAAAAAAGAATAATATGTAAGGATTCAATGATAGAGGAGAGGATTCTGGGAATCAAATAAATGATTTAAAATATAAGAAAGCAAAAAGAAGAGCAACCAGTAAAGCAAAAAAGGAAAAGGAATACAAAAATATGAAGATAGTGTAAGGAGCCTCTGGGACAACTTCAGATGTACCAACATTCACATTATAGGGGTGACAGAAGAGAGAGTGAAAAATATCAAAAACTATTTGAACAAATAATAACAGAAAACTTCCCTTATCTGGTGAAAAACATAGACTTACAAGTCCAGGAAGCACAAAGACTCTCAAACAAAAGGAACTCAAAGAGGACCACACTAAGCACATCATAATTAAAATGCCAAGGGCAAAAGAGGAAGAGAGAATCTTAAAAGCATCAAGAGAAAAACAGTTACTTACACACAAGAAAATACCCATACAATTATCAGCTGATTTCTTTTTTTTTAATATATTTTATTGATTTTTTACAGAGAAGAAGGGAGAGGGATAGAGAATTAGAAAGATCGATGAGAGAGAAACATTGATCAGCTGCCACCTGCACACTCCCCACTGGGGATGTGCCTGCAACCAAGGTACATGCCCTTGACTGGAATCAAACCTGGGACCCTTGAGTTCGCAGGCTGATGCTCTATCCGCCGAGCCAAACCAGTCAGGGCATCAGCTGATTTCTTAACAGAAACTTTTCAGGCCAGAAGGGAGAAGCTATAAATATTCAAAGTGATGAATAGCAAGGACCTACAACCAAGATTACTCTATCTAGCAAAGCTCTCATTTAAAATTGAAGGTCAGATAAAGAGCTTCACAGACAAGAAGAAGCTAAAGGAATTCATCACCACCCAACCAGTATTATGAAATTCTGAAGGGTATTCTTGAATAAGAATAAGATGAAGAATAAGATGAAGAAGAAGAAAAATGTGAACAACAAAATGGCAACAAATACATACCTATCAACAACTGAATCTAAAAAGCAAAATAAATGAATAAGAAATCTAATGAAGAGAGTAAACTGGTGAATAAAATAGAATCAGAGACATGGAAATAGAATATACTAATGATTCTCAGAGGGAGATGGGGTGGGATGGTTGAAAGTGATTAAACAAAGATCTCATATGTATACTAGAGGCCTGGTGCATGGAATTTGTGCACAGGGGAGGGGGGGTGTCCATAAGCCAGGCCTGCAACCTCTCTAATCTGGGACCCCTCAGGGGATGTCCTTGTTGGATCGGGCCTAAACTGGTAGTCAGACATCCCTCTCATAATCTGGAACTGCTAGCTCCTAACCGCTCGCCTGCCTTCCTGCCTGAGTACCCCTAACCACCTCTGCCTGCCAGACTGATCACTCCCTAACTGTTCCCCTGCTGGCCTGATTGATGCCTAACTGCTCCCTTGCTGGCCTGATCGCCCCCAACTGCCCTCCTCTGCTGACCCGATCATTCCAAACTTCCCTCTTCTATTGGCAATATTCACCCCTAAATGCCTCCCGCCCCCCTCACTGGCCTGATCTCTCCCACAGCTGCCCTCCCCTGCTGGCCATCTTGTGGCAGCTATCTTGTGATGATGTGAAGGCATCCCACGAGGGCACAAGGACCACCTAGGATTTTATTAATATAGATATGCATTACCCGTGGACACAGACAAAAGGGTGGCAAAGGACCAGGGTGGAGTCAGAACAGGGTGGAGAGGGCAATGGGGGGAAAAAGAAGGACATCTGCTTACTTACATACACATATGTTTTTTAAATATTTTCTAAAATGAATTACTTGAAATTAAATTTCAATGAAATTATGGTGGATATTACTATTTAATTAAAATAAGTGTTTTTCAAATCTGTAGCTTATGGCAATACAAGGCTCAAACAACAAAAAAAGCTTATTTAACTACTTAAGAAAATAATATCCAAATGTAAAGGTTCAACAAATGTCTTATAACACTTAATAGATGGAATTTATTAGGACTACTTTTAGTTAGAAAGAGTATGAATAGGTGATTCTTCGAACATTATTTCAACTTATACTGGAATTTTTATACTTTTAATATTAGAATCATTCACATATTCATGATTTATGTCATTCATAGTCATATGGTAAGTCATGATTTTGGTAAAATATGAAAATTCAAGAATGAGAACAAGACTCATGTAGCAAACTTTTTGAATGAGAATTTGCATGTGAACTAATCCCTTCTAAGAAAATGTTTGACTATAAATGTTTGACTTTTAATTGCCAGGACTAGTCAATCAGTGCACATTGTAGGCAGCAATAGAATCTAAGATAAAAATTTAGATTATACGTATGACATGCTAATCAGTCATGCTTTAAGATTTTGGTCAGTCGGTGAGAGAATAGACCAATAGTTCATTTTATATTGCCAAAGAAAAATAATGTGAATACTGAGTGCATAATTTAGGATTCATATTACATAGTAGAGCTATTTCTTCATTAATGTTTTAATTATATATCTAATTTCTTTGGGCACTTTTTAAAAGTTTTAGATATGGAAAAATAAGGGAGATAATGTCCATGTATTCAAGTAGGAGTTAGTTTAGTAGATATTCTAATATGTAAAAACCCTGGGCCATAACGACCAGTAATGATCAAGGCTTGACCTGCAGTCAGGACCAGAGAGAGGCCTGAAGAAAGAAGCAGAGACTGATCTGTTGCCTCTGTGGCAGCTTTTGATCAACACTTGCCTCTCTCTTTCTCTCCCAGTCTGGTCAGCAGCCATACCTCCATTTCTCTCCAGGCATTCACAAGGGCTGCTAATCAGCCCTGCCTTTATGATAAGCCCAGAGACACTGACTGGCATAGAAACTAATCAGAACCAAATCTGGGTCAACTGTGAGGAGCCAATAGCTGCCTAGGAGGCAGAGCTTTTGATGCTGACTGGCATAAAAACTGACCAATCAGAACCAAATTGGCCAGCAGAGGAGGGCACTTGGGGGGCAGATCAGCCTTCAGGGGAGGGCATCTGGGGGCAAGATCAGGCTGACAGGGGAGGGCCATTTAAAGTGAGATCAGGCTGGCAGGGGAGGGCAGTTGGGGACAAGATCAGGCTGGCAGGAGAAGGCCATTAGGGGTGAGATCAGACTGGCAGGGGCGGGCAGTTAGGGGCAATCAGGTAGGCAGGCAGAGAGGTTAGGGGCGATCAGGCAGACAGGCAGGTGAGCGGTTAGGAGCCAGCAGTCCCATATTGCGAGGGGGATGTCAGCAGTTGGACATCCCCTAAAGGGTCCCTGATTGGAGAGGGTGCAGGCTGGACTGAGGAAACCTCCTCTCCATGCATGAATTTCATGCACCGGGTTACTAGTGTAGATATAAAAGTTAACTGACAGTGCCGTATTAGGGTGAATCATCTGAGGTGTTGTTTTGTAACTAAAATCTTTTTTCACGTTGGCAACTTCACATGGCTTAACATGGTACAAAGGTATGAATGTTTCTGCCCCTCAAATTCCTATGTTGAAGTCCTAACCACCCCACAAGCAATTGTTTTAGGAAGGGGGCCTATGGGTGGTGCTTAGGTCATGAGAGTAGAGCCCTCTGGAATGGGACTAGTGCTCTTAAAAAACAAACCCCACAGAGCTCATTAGTCCCTTCTACCACGTGAGGACACAGCAAGAGGTTAGGAGTCTGCAACCTGGAAGGGTCCTGAAAACCATGGCCCCCTGATCTTGGTTTCCAGAATTGTGAAAAAATATTTCGATTTTACTTATAAAGCTGCCCAGTTTGTGGTATTTTGTATAGTAGCTCAAAAGGACTAAGAAGATTGCATTGTAATAACTATTTTGATGGAAGTATATGTAGGGTGCAGTGAGAACAAAAATGCATTCATTTCAGATTTGCAAAATGGGCCTGGTTTTCCGGAGGAGGTGATACAAACTAAGTCTTGTCTTAATGGTGGTAGCAGAGAGAGGAAACTTTGTTAAACAGGCACAGGCAGTCATTCTTCTTGGCATATTTCTAGTTCTCTTTCAAACTTTCAAGGCTGGATTACTTATTCTTCCATAACAATCATCTGGCCCCCTTCTTACAGGGAACATTTCCAATGACTAAAATAACATTGTAGATGGATATTGAAAGTCGAAAACTAGATCTTTATAAGCTGGCCCTTTATCTTCATTTAGTCTCTGTGATATTAATTGGAGTGCTAATTAAAGAAGGTTTTATTTGAAATTGGTAACATTGATTAAAAGGAAGTATGGTCTTTGGTTTGTGATTCTAGCTGATAGA
>PVJC01036121.1:0-17881 GCA_004026665.1 Murina feae | reverse complement strand
ATCAATGAAAGAAAAATACCACATGACCTCACTTATTTATGGATAATAAAGACCATTACAAAATGATAAACATAAACAAATACAGAGACAGAGCAGCCTTGAACAGACTATCATCCTACAGCTGGAAGGCTGGGGATGGTTGGGGGGGAGTTGGGAGATCAACTGAAAGACTTGCATGCATGCATAGGAGCATAATCAGCGGACACGGGAAACTGGGGGTTAGGGAGGAGGGAGTGAAGGGCAAGGGGAAAAAATGGAGATCTATCTATCATCTGTTGTAATACTTATCTATCACTTGTTGTAATACTTTAAGCAATGAAATAATAAAAAAAAAAAGAGTGTAGAGTCATTGAATTTGTGTTAACTCTATAATAACCACTTGCTCTGGAGAATTCCAATATGAGAATATAAATATTATTGTAGGGTATTAAGCATGAAGAGATATGCTTGTAAGTCATTATACTTGGCAATACACAATGAATATTGTCTACACAGAGAGGTTGTAGCCTCCACATTCTGTCTTTCTCATTTAGGAGTGAATTTTTCATCTTGTCCTCTTTTCAAAAACACATTCATTTTCTTTTTAAGTGATTTTTTCCAAAGATCTTAGCCATTTATTTCTTTCCAAAGATACGTTTGCCTCTGCCATTACGTTTGTCTTGTACTTTTCTGCTGTGTCACTCCACCACTCTCCTGGGTATCTTTCTCCCCTAGTAACTCCACCAGATCCTTCGACATGACTTTTAAACATTATATACCACTGATATATTTAAGGATTTACAACACTTGCCTTTAATGTATTTATAAACTCTATTCTACTGCCTTAGATTTCTCCTTATTCCAACTCTGTTTAAGGGGTCTCACTTTATTGCTTACAGTGGTTTTAATTTGTACATTGCAATCTGGCTTCATTTCTAATGAATGAATCCAATGGTCCCTTCAGTCTACATCTAATTTCTCTAATATTTTACACAATTTATGACTCCTTTCTTTAAAACTATCTCTATTTTTGGCTTCTATAATGACACACTATTCAGTCACTATTCGTCAATTTGTTCACTTAATAGATATCAAAACATTATTATGTACCAGGCATCAATCATTATAGATGCCAAATTCCAAAGTATAAAACTCAGTAAAATATGATATCTGAACTTTTGAAGGGAAACAAGCACACAAATAATCATTATAAAATGTGATAAATACTATAATAGAAATATTTATATTATAGTATGGCATCATGGGAGAGGGCTTATTTAAAAACTTTAATACAAATCATTCTTTCCATTAAAGTATATAAAATCAATAAAAATTATCTATATAAAGCTCATCATTTATATGAAAATAAACAAGCACAAATAACACCTAAAGAATTCTGTGTGACCTGGCCAGCAGGGTTCAATGGTTGAGTATTGATCTATGAACCAGGAGGTGGAGGTTTGATTCCCCATCAGGGCACATGCCTGCGTTGCTGGCTTGATTCCCAGTGTAGGGCCTGCAGGAGGCAGCCAATCAATGGTTCTCTTTCATCATTGATGTTTCTATCTCTCTCCCTCTCCCTTCCTCTCTGAAATCAATTTAAAAATTAAAAATAGAATACTGTGTGAATAACATAAAAATCACTCATTTTGAAAAACAGGCTTAAATATGAAAATTAATTATTTTGAATGATATTAATTTTATTAACATTGCAAATAGAAAATATTCATTTTCATTGATTATGTATGAAATTAATCATTACTCAAAGGTACTTCAAAGACAGATTATTTGAAATGAGAAAACTTATAGAACTGTAGACTATTAAAGGTGAAGGGAACTTAGAGACCATTGGGTCCAAACTCATTATTTTACAAATAAGGAATTAACTCTCTGGAAGACAGAATGCATAGGGGCAGCACTGAATTAGAAGCCAGAATGTTCCATACCAAATGATCTTTCTACAAAAAGACAAATTGAGCACCATGGTCACTCTATACAGTGAAGTACACATACCTTTTTCTGAACTATTTATAATAGTCTAAAGAAAAAAAAAACTAATCTAATAAAAGAGTAATATGCAAATTGACCGTCACTCCAAGACACCTAAACCACACCCACCAGCCAAGCCATGCCTCCCAGCCAATCAGAGTGGCTATATGCAAATTAACCCAGCCAAGATGGAGGCTGACAGCCACAGAGCTGGAATAAGCAAGAGGCTTCCATTGCAACTGCCTGACTAGGCTGGTGGGCCTCTGCTCAAGCAACAATGTTTCAATTATAGAAGCCACGGAGCTGAAGCAAACAGGAGGTTTCCATTGACTGCCTAGGCCTCCACTCAAGATAACAAAGTTTCAATTATAAAAGATAAACAAACCCCAGAACCTGATTCCAGCCAGCCTCACTGGGACGTTGGGTCAATGGGAGTTGTGGGCTGCCTGAAAACTGCCTTCAGCCCCTCACCCAGGCTGGCCACATCCCCATGGGGTGAGGATTCCCACTGGGAGGGCTTGACCAGCCTGCAAACAGCCATGAGTCCCTCACCAGGCTGGCCATGCATGCCAGCAGGTGGACATCCCCTGAGGGATCCCAGACTACAAGAGGGCACAGGCCGAGCTGAGGGAACCCCGCCGCCAAGTGCACAAATTTTTGTGCACCAGGCCCCTAGTATTTTAGCAAGTATTACATGTGTTTTCTCACCCCCTCATTTACTCCAATTATAAAATGACAGACCAACTCTTGAATATATAGGGTTAAACTCTCTGTAAACCTCAAATGGATATTACTTAACATAGCTAATAGGGTGTTGTCCTAAAAAACAAGAATGAGGAAATCATATTCCTAGAAATGACTTTTATACCTTATAGAATATTACAATTGGAGCCTCAAAAAATGTCATAAAAATGCAATAGACATCCCTTTTATTTGTCATGTAGATAAACCTACTATTTTGAAAAATTAGTTGCTAAAGGCAGACCTGTATCTGAAACCTGCCTCAAACCTCTCGCACGTAAATGTTTATAGGGAAATCACACTTTCTTTCTGAGGAGTTAACTTTTAAAGTCAGTTCATAAGGTGAAAATCAATTTATTCAAAACTGCTCTAGATAATCCCTCAGGGAGACACAGCACTGCCCATTAGTGTTCTGTGTTCAACAAGAACACTCCACGTAATTTCCTCCCCCAAGTTAGAACATCTCTCTCCTACTGGGAAGGAGTACCAAAAGGATGACCTACCTTGATCTAAGAACTTTCTTGTATGAAAAATACAGTGTGTACTTTCAAATGCATGAGAAGCAGCCTTAAAAACTGGGATTGCATTCAGCATCATGAGGTGCTCACACCATGAAAAGCAACAAGAACAACTTCACAAATTGTTTGGCTTTCCTGTCTACACTCACTTGGTGGGGATATGCTCACTGCATGGAGTCTTCTGTAATATTTAAATAGGGTTTGTGTCCCTTTTATTGGTGTTGCAGTATATGCATACTTGAATTTACATAAGTTACCTGTGCAAATGTAGTGCCACTCCACTTCAAAATATACTTTCTCATTTATATCACATATCTGTATACACACTGATATGCATAAAATATATATTCATATAAGTATTCAACTATACACATACATAGTGTAAGAAACATTCTGATGGTATGAAAGTTTATCTCAGGAAACTACTGTGTTTTGTTAAAATAAATTCTAACAATAACAACTCAAATATGTAAACTATCTACACTAATAAAAAAGAAACATGCAAAATAACCATCACTCCACTACATCCACAAGCCACGCCCCAGCCAATCAGGAGTGAGTATGCAAATTAACCCAACTAAGATGGCCATGGCCATGAAGCTGGAGCAAGTGGGAGGCTTGGGTTGCTCCCAGCGATAGAGGAATCCAAGCTTCCTGACTACCCTGGCCAGCCTTGGGCTTCCCTCAAGGCTACAAAGTTTCAATTTGGTTGCCAGGGGGCATGGCCAGCCTGAAAACAGTCATCAGCCCCTCATCCAGGCTGGCCAGGAACCCCAGCGGGACTCCTACCCTAATCCGGGACACCCTTCAAGGGAAACCAGCCAGCCCCCACCCATGCACCAGGCCTCTATCCTATATAATAAAAGGATAATATGCAAATTGACCCTAACAGCAGAACAACTAGGAATGACTGGTCACTATGACCACCAGGGGGCAGATGCTCAATGCAGGAGTTGCCTCCTGCTGGTCAGTGCACTCTCACAGGGGGAGCTCTGCTCAGCCACAAGCCAGGCTGATGGATGCCAGCACAGCGGTGGTGGCAGGAGCCTCTCCTGCCTCCTCAGCAGTGATAAGGATGTCCTACTGCAGCTTAGGCCTGCTCCCCCTGGCAAGTGGACATCCCTCGAGGGTTCCAGGTTTCCAGAGGGATGTCTGACTGCCAGCTTAGGCTCAATCCCCTGGGGAGCGGGCCTAAGCCAGCAGGTAGACATCCCCTGAGGGGTTCCAGACTGCCAGAGGGCACAGGCCAGGCTGAGGGACCCCCTCCCCCCCACCAAGTGCACAAACTTTTGTGCACTGGGCCTCTAGTTGTATAATAAAGAATTTGGTCTTTATCCTGGTTTCTAGGAAGGAGCTTCTAAACCTTTGGAATGTCCCCATTGCTAAAGTGTCTCTATTACTCCTGGGGGGTCTTTTAGACCACACCTGAGTCTCTGCTAATGATGTGACTCATGGTAGGCACTCTGAAAGTTTCAGGATAGGGTCTGAGCAAGGCAGAAAGATCAACCATGTGGTTAGAAGGTTGGGGCTTTGAGTCATGTGAAATCAGTCTGACCTCTTGACCTCCATTGAGTGGAGAGGACTAACGGTGGAGTTCAATCATTTGGCCAATGATACATACCGATATAATAAAACCCCAACAAGAACTCTGGGCATCTGAAGCTTGATAAACTTCCTGGTTGGTAACACACACCAATGTGCCAGAAGGGTGAAGTATTTTGATAACAAGGGAGCTTTACATTTGAGATACTCCTAGATCTCACCCTATGTGTCTCTACATTTGTCTTGTCCTGATTTGTATCTATTATAGTGAAACCTAATTTAAGTGTAGCCTCTCTATGAGTTCTTTGAAATTTTATTTAGTTATCAAACCTGAACAGGTAGGGGGAAGCCTCAAATTTATAAACAGTTGTTTAGAAGTTTGGGTGATTAGAGAATGCCAAAGCTTGCATCTGGTGTGTGCAGCGTAGTGTGTTGTGGAGGACTCTGCCCTCAATCTGTGAAAGCTGTGCTAACTCTGGGTAGTCAGTGTCAGCACTGCATTGCAATACCACGTCATAAGTGTGATTAACACTATGTTTGAAGGTACAGAGGGAGCTGTTTGTTTAATCTGGAATTCATCTAATCTGGATAAAAGATAAAAATTACCTTAATCCACGTCTGATCATTTCAACAGTTCCTTTAGGTAAATGTTTGATCAACAAGGCATCTATATCTGGTGCTCTGGTTTCTCTCTGAGATGACAGCTCAGAGTGGTGGGGCTTATAGAAACTTCCATAAAAAAAGGACAAGAGTCAAGGGCCTCAAAAGACACAGTCCTCTGCCCTCTTAAGTCCTTTATCTGACTGATAATAGGTCTTATTTTTTATATTCAAAAACTATCTGTGGTTACTGTAACTTGAAATCTCTGTGAAAGCTTTACCACCATTGTCAGGCAGCTTATCCTTACCTAAGCCCCAGGTTCCACTGAGTTTTCTGGAATGTGTGGTTCATCCCACTGCCTTTACTACTGAATCAAAATGTTGTTTTGCATTGCTAGCCCAATTGCCAGCCCACAGGTCCTCAAATCAGCTGCCCCTAGCAAGACCTCTCAGGAAGATTTAACCTGAGAAAGCACAGGTCTGTGCATCCTACAGGGAGCTTAGGAAACCAAACTCCCTTATGGCCCTGGGTAAGGGAGGCTCATCTCAGAGTACCAATTAGAAACCCATTTTGGTCAAATCTTCCATCTGCCTTACATATCTCTACTTTATCTAATATTAGAGGCCTGGTACATGGATTCGTGCACTGGTGGGGTCCCTCAGTATGGCCTGTGGAGATCAGGCAGAAATCAGCAGTCCACTCTGCTTGCCGTTCCTGCCTGCCACTCCCACTCATCCCTGCCCCACTGTGCCTGCTGTGGGCTCATGCCCAGTCAGTCCCAATCGGGAGATGCTCACACTGCCACAGCGGTGCTTGCCAGGAGTGAGCCCTGCATCTGGTGCCCGTGGTTCAGCTGAGCGACATTCCAGTTATGGAGTGCACTGCCCACCACAAGGCAGCTCCTGTGTTGAGCATCTGCCCCCTGGTGGTCAGTGCATGTCATAGTGACTGGTCAAAAGGTCATACAGTCATTCAGTCTTTGGGTCACTTAGGCTTTTATACATATAGATATTTAACCTGCTTAATTCCTGTCCTTGCTTCCCCTCATTACCCTTCTTGCTGGAGAAAGTCAGGCTTTACCACATTCTATACATAATTACTCAGTGTCTGAGGTTTGAAGCTACAAATGAAACCATGGTTTAATGGGTAAATTAAAATAAATCAGTTTATTTCTTTTTCAAAACATTATCCTTTGTTAACTAAGAATATAGATTTATCATCATTTATATAAAGTAAAATATGTGTATGTGGCCAAAGTAGAAAACCACTGTTTAGGTAAAACTTTTTATTTTTATTTTTTACTTTTCTTCATAATAATATTTAAATATGATTGCTGAAGACAAAACAATATTCAGATGTTTAATTTGGTCATCAATATGCGTTCATTTTGAATCATGCACTTTTTTAATGATATTGCTGAAAATCTACCTATATGATAACATGATTTGTATAAGTCATGTTATCTTTCTATGCTTCAGTTTTTAGATTTATTCAGGTCAGAGCCAAATGTTAAACAAGCTCACAATAATTTTATTGAGACCAAAGGAATGCCCTGGGGACAATAGAAACATTATATTCTTTTATCTTTAACAAACAAAAGATCTGTTAAACAACTAGCATTAGACTTCCCATGATTTGAAAGGACTTAGTAGCAGATTTACTAGCTTTGTTGAAAATATAAAAGATGAAAATGACGTCTTGAGAATTGTATATAACTATTATTTTCCCTAGCAAAAAAATAAAATAATAATAATGTACACTTACTATAGAACAATTTGAATGCACAAATAAATTTTTAAAATTAGCTAAAATCTTACATCCTTGACCAAAAAAATATTTAATGTTTACAATATGTAAAATCATTTTAAGTCCTACTGTTCAGGGAAAAGATCATCTTTAAAGGCATACTTTTGTAATTTTACAAATGCATTCACTCAAAAACTCTTATATTAATAGAACCATACTGTACATGGAACATTATCTCATATTTTTATTTAACATCAAATGACAAACTTAAAATTAGAATAGTGAACAAATTTAGAACAAATTTTTATTGTGAAATTAAGGATAAATTAAATAATAAGATCAATCTTCCACTCACTGCCCTTTAATGAGCGTAAGAATTGTGCAAACATTTTTATTTATGCTATTTTATTTAACCTATAAATAGGACACTGTCACTATCTCCTTTATATGTTTGAAGAGGGTAATTCAATCACCCATTGTTACATAGCTTGTAAGAAGTAGTAAAGGTGCAAAATCAAGGCTATCTGCAGTACAAACTCTATGTTTAAATTTGGAGTTTAAATTGCATCCCCCCAGTAATATAAATCTCTATTTAGTTATCCAAAATTGTTTCACACGTCAGCAAAGCAACTGTTCACCCTTTTCCCTTCCTCGTCATTTTCAACCTATTCCTATCACTGCTTCCTATTTCTCAAATATACCGTGACTTCCTACATGGTCGACATTGGGCGCCAAAAGTGACCTGTCAAAGGACAGGACCGATTTGGCTACATGTCCAGTAAAAAGATGATGAGAGATGCTATTTCTTAACTCCACAACTGCATTTAATATTGGTTTGTATGTTAATCCAAAACAGTAACATTTTAGAGGAGAATTTCCAAATCTCATAGGCCCCACTGATTTCTTGCAAAGTCCACACAAGGCTTTGTGTGTTTTTTTTCTTCATCACTTCTTGCCAACTTAAATTTAGAGAAAGACAACTGCTGTTGCCAAATCGTGAAATATGCTTAGGCAGGGTGATGGGAGCTGGACTATGAGCAATAAGAGATGCTGCTATTTTTGACAAGACAAATATAGTACTCATGACTCATTAAAAGTAATCTATTGTGCATCTTTATGGTAGCTTGTCTTGTTTTCAAAAATGTATTCATTCCCTAACATTCATGAATTATATAGATACTTTTGTTTAAAAGGAGAAACTTTTGACCCATTCAAAGTATTATAATAAAGGCCCTGACCAGTATTGCCCAGTTAGTTGTGGGTCATCCCGTGCATCAAAAGGAGGCAGGTTCAGTTCCCAGTCAGGACATATGCCCAGGCTGAGAACTCCATCCCTGGTAGGAGCCATGCAGAAAGCAGCCTATCAGTGTTTCTTCTTCACTCTTGCATCAGTGTTTCTCTCCTCTTCCTCCCTCTATCCTTAAAAATTAATAATAAAGCAAAGCTTATATAGGATGTCTCAAAAAGTGCATACACAATTTAACAGCTGATAACTAACTTAATTTTCACTCCTTTTCAGTTTTAACTGATGTGAAATAATGGGTGAAGCCAGACTAAGCTTTGAAAAAAGACTAGACTTTTTTTTATGGGGATACAAACAAGCTAAAATTTACAGTACAAAACCATCAACAGTCAACAAACTGAGGGCACAATCACTGAAGGAAAGGATTCTCAATGTTTGTGATTTCATTGCTACGCGTTATCAGCAGTGCCTGGATCAGAACAGTCATCAATTTGAAAACAGGCATTGACAAAAAAATGATTCATTTCTGTAGATTCTTTCAAATTTTGAAAATGAACTGTAGTTAGTAAACACTGACTTTATAATCGTTCAGAGTGTGTAAACATCTTTGTGGACACCCTTATATAGTAATGTAATTTAAAGACAAAAAGTCATTTATTAGTTACACCATGGTAAACTGTAATGCAGATTATAAAAATAACTCCACAATGCTTAGCAGGAGATATCATTACATCATAGAAAGATAGTTTTAAAATCACTAAAGATAAGTTTCCCTTATGGTTTTTATTATCCTAAAATGCTTACTGCTCTACAAATATAGATTCACAAAGTATCACATACATAGCCAAGTTTAAGTTGCCTCCTGCAGTAAAAAATTCTTCTAGACCATTTATTGTATCCATTACAAAAAACATTTCTTTTGTGTTTCTTTTTACATTGAGAATTTATTTTTCCACTCAGCTATGCTGTCCTTATACAAACTGCCTACAATAACAGCATTCACAGAAACTAATTAGAGCATGTCTATATTGAGGATGACTCCAAGATTGAAAATTCTTTGGATAAAAAGATATAACATAAAGGTATAAAAATGTTAAATCACTATATTGTATACCTGAAACTAATATAACCAATATAGGATTGTATATCAACTATACTTAAACAAAAAATTTGATTAAAAACAATTTTTAAGTAACACTGTTCAATAAAACATATTCTTTCATACAATCCCAGATTTAGAGTCCCATGTGGTGATCAACTACTGCAATTAACATCTCTGAACTGTATTCTGAGCATTGAACAGGCATTGGGGTAAAGAAAGATAAAGAAAAATATCTAATAACATAGTAAGTACATAAATGAAAAATATTAGAAGAATATATATATATATATATATATATATATTAGGAACTTGATTAATTTTTTAATCTTTATTATTGAAAGTATTACACATGTCACCCCTTTTCCCCCATTACCCCTTCTATCTCGTAACCAGCTCTTCACCACCTTATTGTCTGAGTCCATGGGTTATGCATATATGCATACAAGTTCTTTGGTTGATCTCTTCCCACCATCCACCCTCCCTCACCTTCCCTTTGAGATTCTATAGTCTGTTCCATGCTTCTATGTCCCTGGATCTATTTTGTTTATCAGTTTATTTTGTTCATTAGATTCCATATATGAGTGAGATCATGTGATATGAGTCTTTCTCTAACTAGCTTATTTCACTTACATAGTATAATACTCTCCAGTTCCTCCAGGTTGCCTCAAAGGGTAAAAGATCCTTCTTTTTACTGCTGCATACTATTCCATGATATAAATGTACCACAGCTTTTTTATTCACTCATCTACTGGTGGGCACTTGCGCTGTTTCTAAATCTTAGCTATTGTATATTGTGCTGCTATGAACATAGGGGTGCATACATTCTTTCTGATTGGTGTTTTAGGTCTCTAGGATATATTCCTAGAAATGGAATCACTGGGTCAAATGGCAGTTTCATATTTAAATTTTTAAATTCCATACTGTTTCCCACAATGGTTACACCAATCTGCAGTCCCACCAGGAGTGCACTAAGGTTCCCTTTTCTCTAAATCTTTACCAGAACTTGTCATTTTTTGATTTGTTGATGGTAGTCATTCTGACAAGTGTGAGGTGATACCTCATTGTCCTTTTAATTTGCCTCTCTCTGAGTGACTTTGAGTATTTTTTTCATATTTCTCTTGGTCATCTGTATGTCCACTTTGAAGAAGTACCTATTTAGGTTACACAAATAGTGAATTCTCAGATAGAGAAACTAAAGAAATAATCCCATTTACCATTGCAACAAAAATTAAGGTGCTCAGGAATAAACTTAACCAAGGAGGTAAAAGACTTGTACTCAGAAAACTATAGGATGTTGAAAAAAGAGAGAAAGGCGAGTATTCTGTGATCATGGATTGGTAAAATGAGCATCATTAAAATGCCCATACTACCCAAAGCAATCTATAGATTCAATGCAATCCCTATTAAAATTCCAGTGGTATATTTCACAGATCTAGAACAAATACTCCAAAAATTTATATGGAACCTAAAAACCCCAAATAAACACAGCAATCATGAGAAAGAAGAACAAAGTTGGAGGAATCGCAATATCAGATATTAAGTTATACTGCAAAACAGCCTAGCACTGGCATAAGAATAAGCATATAGACCAATGGAACAGAACAGAGACACCAGAAATTAACTCAAGCAATTCCACTCAATTAATATTTTATAATGGAGGGCAAGAGCATACAATGAAGTAAAGTCAGTCTCTTCAATCAATGGTGCTGGAAAATTGGATAGATACATGCAAAAAAATGAAACTGGGCCACCAACTAACACCATGCATAAGAATAAACTCCAAATGGATAAAAGAATTAAATGTAAGCTGAGAACCCATAAAAATCCTAGAAACCATAGGCAGCAAAATCTCAGACATCTCTCATAACAATATGTTTGTGGATACATCTCCTAGGGCAAGGGAAACTAATCAGAAAATAAACAAATGGAACTACATTAAAATAAAAAGCTTCTGCACAGCAAAAGAAACTATCAACAAAACAAAAAAGGAGCCCACTGTATGGGAGAACATATTTGACAATGATACATCTGATAAAGCATTAACATCCAAAATATATAAGGAACTCATACAAGTTAACAAAAGGAAGACAAACAATCTGGTTTAAAAGTTGGGAGAAAAATATTTATATATATTGTCAACTTTCCCTCTCTCTCTCTCTCTCTCTCTCTCTCTCTCTCTCTCTCTCTCTCTGCTCCTGGCAAGTAGTAACATAGCAGCCCAGTTTACTTAGAGGAAGTCTAGCACATTGGTTCAAGGACTCAGAAGCAGGCTGTTTGGGTTGAAATCACAGCTCTTCCACTTACTAGCTGTATGACCTTGAGCAAGTTACTCATGTGAAAATAGAATAATAACACTATCTTACACACTGGATTACTATAAAGGTCAATTAGTTAGCATGTGAGTGAACAACTTTAAACAGATTACAGATTGTGCACTCTTTATGTATTTGTAAAACAAAATCACCTGGTTCCCTGTGCTTTATAACTCCTGATAATTATATAAATTTAATAATGTAGTCACTCACTTATTCTAAAAATATTTAGAGAATACTATATTTCCTAAGCCTAGAACTTTTGGTTCCAGATAATACAAAACAATTTATATTGATGCACTATAGGTATTAAGACATTAACAAAAAGGAAATGCAATGTGGTCTATCTCCTTCTTCCATATATGAAAGTGTCATTCCAACAAAGAATTCTCTGATTATTTTATCTCAGCCTATGTGGATTCTGAGTCTTGATAGGGAAGCTAAAGAGCAACCCGTTTTAGGGTATACCTCAGAACATGCCAGATACGCAGTGCTGTGACCCTGTGAGCACTCTGGTCCAGCCACACTGGTCTCTGCTTCCTTAGGATTCACCAAACAATCTTTCACTTCAGATTTACATTTGCTTCTCTTTCTGTGTAGAGAGCACTCTTCATCCCAACCCTGCCTCTACCCATAACACACCTTTAATTAAAAGTAGTTATACAATATATCATAGGAACTAATATAGCTTGGTTGATATCACAAGAAGGTGAAAATACATTTGATAAACAAACAAATAAATAAAGTAACAATAAGTTTAATTAAATATTGGGCTCCAAATGTCAATATGACTATCTTGAGATTTTTTAAAATTGTGTTGGGGATCAGAGAAAGGAAAAGTACAGGTATACTTGATCCAGAGTTCTCAATTTATATGGTGATGATTACAGAACTTAAGAAAAGGGGACCACACAAACAGTAGGATATTTTGGCCTTCCATGTCCTTATCCATTCATACCCTAAAGGACCAGTACAATTGCCGTCACATTCTTTGCTAATAACAACACATAAGTGTTTTAAGCGTAGGCCTTATGTCACCATTTTGGAATGTTAACAGTCTCTGCCTGCCTATTTAGAAAACATTGGCCAACATCTATTCTTTTAATTCTTGAACCACATATAGCATCATCAAGACTGCATCTTCATAGGGGGGAAGAGCAGAATAATTAGCTCTTCTTGGGTAAACTTAAATCCCCACGTTGCACTCTCTGCCTCTGATTTCACCAGCTGGTTCTGAGCTTGACTTGGGTCTGACAACCACAGTCACAGGTCTTTCTTTACTTCCCCATCTAAGGATTTGTAACTTCCCTCGAGGAATACAGAAAAAGGGCAGCATGGGTTCAACCACTGATGCCAGGAGCTTCAAAACTGTTATTTAAAATGTTTCTTTGGAACAGCAATTAACTATTTTCCTTAACTATGTTAAATTAATTTTGAATATCTATTGCTATTAAAGAAGTATTAGTTGACCCTAAGGTCATAGAGAGGTTAATATTTCTTTCTAACTTAAAAACACCCTAATAACTGAAAAAGAACCACACACTGCAATCCAATCTGTTCCAGGCTGAAAACATTGTCAGACAGAATTGTGCCTCTTACTTTCTTCCTCTCATTAGAGATTTAGTTAATTAATATGTCAGATCTGTGATCATGATTTTGGCTTGCAACTAGGCAGATGGTATTCAATTGCACGTTTAATGTTACATTTTCTAATATCACAGAACAGAAATAGTTATCATGGGCTACATAACCATTTTCTGTAGACACCCAGGAAAAATAACTTTCTCATTTCCTCTTTCATCATCTACTTCTGTGCAGCCAGAAGCTTGCAGGCCACGCCTTACAATCTGTTGATGAATTGCTTCTTAATATATTTTTGTTGTAATCATTGAATTAATGGGAAATTCTGAATAATATAACATTTTCTTAATAGCAATGATCAATTTTAAAAAATTAGAATATATTTAAAGCCAAAACTATAGTGACCATTACTGTTTTCTCAATATTTCAAAAGGCCCATCAGAATTTTGAAATTCCTTATATTAAAAAAACTTATATAAACCCCTTTAAATAGAAAATGGTCACAATTAGAGCAGGTGATTCTTACTACTATATCACAATATCAGCTGCCAGGGATAAAATTTTTCATTAAGACTTATTGAATGCAATGATAAGTTCCACAACCCACCAATTACCTTTTAGCCACATTATCCCTAAAATACCCTTACACTTTCCAGTTCCCATGAACAAATATGAGCAAATATATTTCTACCTTTAGTTACCATGGTATTCCTATAGGTCTTTTGTTTTCTTGAAAAAACAAAAAACAAAAAAACCTCCATTGTCCCAAGAGGGCTTGCATTCAGTGAATCACATGCCCATCTATAGAAACAAAGTCCTAACTTAATTGGTGCTTTTGTGGTTTACACTGCTCTTATATTTGACAAGTTAATTGTTTGCTGTGGTAAGGCATTGTATTACCTGAGGTTACATGACATGCAACCAAAAGATTTTGATATTTTCATGAAATTAATTAAGACTAATCTGAATGCTAAATAAATGGTTTTCTTGATTCTGAAAACTGGCAGAATACCATATTATGAAGCAAAGAAGATTCATATACATGTTTTAATTTTTTTTTCAATTTGTATAGAGGTTAAAGAATAGACATTTCAAAGAGATGTCCTTTAATTTTTTTTTCAGATTTCACATCTTTATTTCTTTTTATATATATGTTTATTTATTTTTCACAGAGTATTACATATATCTCCTTTTTTCCCCTTGACCTTTCCTCAACCTCCCCTACCCTCCAGTGTCTTGTGTCCATTGATTATGCTTACATGCATGTATACAAGTCCTTCAATTGATCTCTTATCCCCCCTCCCAACCCTCCCCAGTCTTCCAGCTGTAGTTTAACAGTCTGTTTGATGCTGCTCTCTCTTTGTATCTATTTTTGTTCATAAGTTTATAATGGTCTTTATTATCCATAGATGAGTGATGTCATGTGGTGTTTTTCTTTCATTGACTGGCTTATTTCACTTAGCATAATACTCTCCAGTTCCATCCATGCTGCTGCAAATGCTAAGAACTCCTTCCTTTTTACAGCAGCATAGTATTCCATTGTGTAGATGTACCACAGTTTTCTAATCCATTCATCTGCTGATGGGCACTTAGGCTGTTTCCAAATCTTAGCTATGGTAAATTATGGTGCTATGAACATAGGGATGCATATAACCTTTCTGATTGTTGTTTCTGGTTTCTTGGGATATATGCTGGTGGGAATGCAGACTGGTACAGCCACTATAGAAGACATTATGGAGTTTCCTTTAAATTTAAAATTGTAATATTTGTGGGATCATGGATTTTAAAAATCACCTTAAGATTATTAAATTTCTAACTAGCTATGGATTTGTCAACATACACTTACTTAATAATTACTTTTCAATACTTCCATATTCATAATGAAAATAGTTCCTGAAATGAAAGAGAAATATAAGAAAACTAGGGGCCCAGTGCACAAAAATTTGTGCACTCAGGAGGTCCTTCGCCCAGCCTGTGACCTCTCACAGTCTGGGACTTCTCTGGGGATGTCCACCTGCTGGCGTGCCTGGTCAGCCTAGGTGACGGGCTGAGGGCCGTTTTCAAGCTGCCCACAGCCGCTTCAGGTTTTGGATCCCTACTGGGGTGCCTGGGCAGCCTGGGTGAGGAGCTGAAGGGTGTTTTCAGGCTGCCCACTGTTCCTTCAGGTTTTGGGTCCCTACTGGGGTACCTGGCCAGCTTGGGTGAGAGGCTGATGGCTGTTTGCAGGCTAGCCAAGCCTCCCAGTGGGATCCCTTACCCCATTGGGGTGTGGTCAGCCTGGGTGTGAGCCTGAGGGCTGCTTTCAGACATTCAGGCTTCCCACAGTCCCTTCAGGTTTTGGATCCCTACTGGGGTACCTGGCCAGCCTAGGTGAGGGGCTAATGGCTGTTTGCAGGCTGGCCAAGCCCCCCAGTGGATCCCTCACCCGACTGGGGTGTGGTCAGCGTGCGTGATGGACTGAGGGCTGTTTCCTGGTTTTCCGGCTGCCCACAGCTCCCATTGACCCAATGTCCCAGCAAGGCTTGCTGGAAGCAGGTTTCTGGGGTTTATTTATCTTCTATAATTGATACACTGTTCCTTTAATCCAAGGCCTAGGCAGGTAAGGAAGCCGCCTGTCTGCTTCAGCTCGTGGCTTCTATAATTGAAAGAATGTTGCCTTAGTTAGAGGCCCAGCTGGCCTAGGCAAGTAGTTTCCTCCAACGCTGGTGCAACAGAACCTGTTGTTTGGTTCAGCTCCGAGGTTTCTATAATTGAGACAATGTTGCAAATATGTTGTTGCCTGGAGCCTGGAGAAGCTGAGCTGGCCTGCAGACAGTTTACTCTGGCTGCAATGGAAGCGTCTGTTTACTCCAGCTCTGTGACTGCCAGCCTCCATCTTGGGTGAGTTAATTTGCATATAGCTGCTCTGATTGGCTGGTGGGCGTGGCTTAGGCGTCCCAAAGAAATGGTCAATTTCAATATTACTCTTTTATTAGATTAGATATCTAAAACTGTGGATTTCATCACAGAGTAATGAGAACTGTGAATTTCATCATCCCACCAAAATCGAGAGTATTTCTCACATTACTCCTCTTACCAATTAAGTCTCATAACCAAGTAAATAGTTATAAATTCATTACTACTGCTGAACAGACAACCAGAAAATAATCATAATTCACAGTATTTCATGAAGAATTTTAAGTCCTACTCAAGTTTATTAATCTCTGCTCTTACATATTGATCTTGTGATCATTCCTTATAAAACAAATATTTATGTAATATTGACTTTGTGGGCTGCACAATAGATTTCAGTGAGTAAAAACATACATGGTGCTGCTGTCTAGAGTTTGTAATTTTAAAAAAGCCAATATATATAAACATATAATTCTGTACTGAGATAACTAGTGAGAAACAAAAGAATATGGTGTATAAACCTATAAAATAGAGGAACTTGACCTTGTCTAATGGGCCAGCAAAGACTTTTGCATTAGGATAAGATTCAGTTGGATATAAAATTTATGTAGTAAAAGTGACAGAAACAAAAGTGACTGCACTCTGACATAAAAACTACAGAATATAAGTGGTCCGGGGCTATGTGTAGACAAAGCTCTGAGTAGAGGCCCGTATTCCTTCTCCTTTGTTTCTGGCAATTTAAGCATGTGCTTTGCCTCATTATCAAAGATGGCTATTTGCTATTCAGTGATCAGCTTTGCATTCCAACTAGCAGGAAGGAATGTCTGCTTCCATCTCTTTTAAAGAGCTTCCTAGAAGTTTCACAAACCTGTCACCTTATCCATATAGCCATGCTTAGCTGTGAGAAAGTATGAAATGATATAGTGCTATAAAATGTGACTAGTTAAGAATTTGGAATCTTTTAATAGAGAAGAACAAATGGATATTTAGAGGCAAGTATCAATGCCTACTATTGCTTGCCTGAGAAAAGGACTTTAGATCTGAGGTTTGCA
Organism: Murina feae; assembly: GCA_004026665.1. Classification (NCBI taxonomy): domain Eukaryota; kingdom Metazoa; phylum Chordata; class Mammalia; order Chiroptera; family Vespertilionidae; genus Murina; species Murina feae. The sequence goes on along the minus strand of PVJC01036121.1, from coordinate 584 downwards.
AGGTGAATGGATATTAACCAGATGGTGGGGGGCAGGGGAGAAGTAAAGGGCATTCCAGGCAGAAGCACAATCCACATGGCTACACCAGCCTCCCTTGCAGTTGGATACGGACCACTTGTATTCAGTAGTATTTTATGTGAGAAAGAAAATAACTTCTCTGTTGTTTTAGTCAATATTGTTTTATGATTTTTTAAAAATATATTTTATTGACATTTTACAGAGAGGAAGGGAGAGGAATAGGGAGCTAGAAACATTGATGAGAGAGAAACATCCATCAGCTGCCTCCTGCACACCCCTCACCAGGGATGTGCCCGCAACTGTTTTAAGATTTTTTAAATATACAATTTAACCTTATCCTAACTAATATTATTTAATATAATGGCCTTTGTTAACCCCTTAGATCACATTTAATTTCTCTATTTTACTATTTTTCTTGAGCCTGGTTCATGAATACTGATTTCTTTTTGTTTATTAGTAATATAGATTTACATTTCCAATGAGCTTATGTAAGTTTCCAATAGTATCACCTAAACACATGTAAATAAGTATCTCCTGTCAAGATCATATAAATGTCATTAGGATAT
>PVJC01036120.1:0-17880 GCA_004026665.1 Murina feae | reverse complement strand
CACACCCCCTGGGGTGAGGGTCTCCACTGGGGAGCTTGGCCAGCTTGCAAACAGACATTGGCCCCTCACCCTGGCTGGCCAGGCACACCAGCAGGTGGACATCCCCAGAAGGATCCCAGACTGGGAGAGGGCACAGGCCGGGCTGAGGGACACCCCCCCCCTCCCAGTGCACAAATTTTTGTGCACCGGGCCCCTAGTAACATAATAAGTCTATAGGAACCAAAGACTGGAGAGCAGGAAAGTTGCCAGGCAGAAGGATGTGTGGAAACTGATCTGGTAGAACACACCAAAATCGATACACAAGTTAATAAGAAAGGGGGCCAAGAATCCAACAGATTTGTGATGTAAAATGCTGGGGAGACTAAGGAATTGAGAGTCCTGGTAAAGATGGGCCTATGACACAAAGATTGAATGAGAGACGGAGAACTAGTAAGTAGCCACTAGACTCCCACATCTCTGTGCACTTTTTCTACATTTGAAAAACCACGTTCTCCTATCATCTCACCCCAATTACAGAAGAAGCCTGGGCAAGCAGAGCTGAAACCAGAAAGATGAAAGGAAGACCCACCTACTGAATGGTCACCTATCCTCCCCCATGTTTGACTTATACCTCCCAGGCGGGGCATTGGAATCGTCCTTTCTGGGAAACTGACCATCCCAACAAATGGGGTGCCAAGGCTGAAACCAACCAGTCCAGTCCCCATACAATGAAGCCCACAAGATGAAAAGTCAGTCTGGGAAAGCAGAGAATCCAATTATGCTTTATAGACCCTCAAGTTTAAATCTGAGCAGACAGTAAGTACGACCAGGTATTTGCTGGAGGGCTCTAACGTAAAAGATCAAGAACCAAACAGACAAACAAATACAAGCAGCTGGAGAAAACATTAAAATATTAAAGAAAACTATAATTAACATCCTCAGAGAAATAATATAGTGTATTGTTAAAATAAGACTAGGGTGCTGTTTTTAGAAAAGCAATCTTTAAAGTCCATAAGTGTGCCCAGAGATTTAAAAAACTGTAACAGCAGAAAATGAAAAAAGTTAATAGAAGGGCTGAGACATAAGCTGAGGATAAGAGTCAGAAACGAATATCTCTAGCTAAAAGAGAATAGGAGAGAAGAGATAAGAATACTGTATTATTATGACTCTACAAATGAGTGCTAAAGGATCAGGTAATAGGGCTGTGGACTGTGAAGGGAGAGGGGCCAAGTTGAAAATGTAGATAGGATAGCCAGGGCACCACAATGAGATATCACCTCACACCTGTTAGAATAGCCATTCGATCACAGTGTTGGCGAGGATTGGAGAAAGGGAACCCTTGTGCACTGTTGGTGGGAATGTAAATTGGTGCAGCCACTATAGAAAACAGTATGGAGGTTTCTCAAAAAATGAAATATAAAACTACCATATGATCCAGCAATCCAGCTTCTACATATGTACCCAAGGTAAATAAAATCAGGATCTTGAAGATATTTCTGCATTCCCATGTTTATCACAGCATTATTTTTAAAAGCCAATATATGGAAATATCCATGATGAGATGAATGAATAAAGGAGTGATCAAGAAATGAGAAAGAAGGCAATCCTGCCATTTGCAACAGCATGAATGAATTTTGTGGACATTATACTTAGTGAAATAATTCAGGCAGTGAAAGATAAGAACTGCATATCATATATATGGAATCTAAAAAACTGAACTCATTGGCCTAGCCGGTTTGGCTCAGTGGACAGAGTAATGGCCTGTGGACAGAAGGGTCCCCAGTTTGATTCCTGTCAAGGACACATGCCTGGGTTGTGGGCTCAATCCCCAGTAAGGGGTGTGCAGGAGGCAGACAATCAATGATTCTTTCTCATCATTGATGTTTCTCTCTCTCTTTTCCTCTCCCTTCCTCTCTGAAATAATAAAAATATATCAAAAACAAACAAACAACTGAACTCATAGAAACAGAGAGTAGAATGGTTGTTACCAGGGACTAGGGAGTTTAGGGGGGAGGAATGGGGAAATTTTGGTGAAAGGGTGCAAAATTCCAGTTGTAAAAGAAACATGTTCTGAGGATATAATGTACAGCATGATGATTATCTTATATAATAAAACCCTAATATGCAAATGGATGGAATGGCAGAACAGCAAGAGGAGTGACCAGTTGCTATTATGTGCACTGACCATCAGTGGACAGACGCTCAACTCAGGAGCTGCCCCTAGCCCGCAGGCCCCAACCTGCGGTGGCAGTGGGGGGCGGGGTGGTGAGCAGGCAGCGCCAGGCCAGCCAAGGTGGGTGCCAGTGGGGGGCCCCAATCACCCTACCAATTGTTGCCTCACAGATCGTCCCAATTGCCTGCCAGGCGTAAGGACCCTCCCTACCTGTGCACAAATTTGTGCATTGGGCCTCTAGTAATTAATAATACTGTATCATATACTTGAAAGTTGCTAAGAGAGTAGTACTTTGTGGTTCTCATCAAAAAAAAAAAAAAAAAGGAATGGTAATTATCTATATATATAAAAGCTTAATATTCAAAGTGTCCCCTTGGGAGTTTGATTGGGAGACCAGGAGTTCAATGGCTTCCTATGACATGCACTGACCACCAGCGGGTGGTGCACAACTAAAGAAGGCCAGGCTGGCAGCCAGAGGGCCCTAATCTCCAGACAGGCCTAGGTATCCTACCCAGGCATGAATTCCATGCACGGGACCTCTAGTATGATATAATAAAGGTGTTAACTAGAGCTATGGTGGTAGACATTTTGCAGTATATGAGTGAATCAAATGAACATGTTGTAGAACTAAAAGTTCTATAATATTTAATCATATCTCAACAAAGCTGGAAAGAAATAAACCTTGAAATTATAGGGACTAGCTCTAGCTGGTTTTGCTCAGTGGATAGAGCATCAGCCTGCAGCTGAAGGGTCCTAGGTTTGATTCCAGGCAAGGCACATGCTCGTGTTGTTGGCTTGATCCCTAGTAGGGAATGTGCAGGAGGCAGCCAATCAATGATTCTCTCTCATCATTGATGTTTTACCACTCTCTCCCTCTCACTTCCTTTCTGAAATCAATAAAATATATTTAAAATAAAAGAAATTGCAGGGACTTAACAAATGCTTTTTTCTTTTGAATTCTGACACCATTTGTAAGATTCTTCAAAGCAGTTTTTTCTACCTAGCTTTTCAGAAATCCCGTTTCATACAATTACTGATGTATCCAGTTCAGCAAGTGTCTTCTAGGGTAGGTTACATAGGGGATGAGAAATTTTGACAATTAAAACTATAGTCACCAGATAAAATACAACACCCAGTTAATTTTGAATTTCAGATTAATAATGAGTACTTATTTAGTATCAGTTTGGCCCAAATATCATATGGCACATACCTAAAAATGTTTGTTGTTTACCTAAAATTAAAATTTACCTGGGTGTCCTGTATTTCTATTGCTAAACCTGGGAATCCTAAATCTAACCTGCATTTAGGTATTGAAGTGTAGAAGTGGAAGGTCTCTTTCCTGCTCAGTACCCATTATCTAGAACTAGTGGTCCTAATCTAAGTCCACAGAAGACGAAGAAATTTGGAAAAATACATGGATTATGTGTGAGTCTCTTTGTATTTGCTTCATAGTTTTAGGGATAAATTACAGGAGTTTTAAAATGAAAAAAATGCCTGACAACATGTAGCCACGTTTCTTGTTTTACTGATGAAGAAACTAAACCCAGAGAGGTGCATGAATGCATCCATGTTATATTGCTACTTAGTGATGGGTAAGAATCCTGGGTAAACTGAGTCACAGTCTAGGATTTCCCCCCCCTTATACAGAATGGTCTGTCCAGACCTTCTTTGAGATAAACATAGAGCTCACTTCCATAATAATTGTTTAAATCAGACACATCTGTGGTCAGCCTTCTCATGCTTTACCTTGTAATTGAAAAACCTAACACGATGCCTAGAGAAACTTGCTCTGATGTGGAGTTCAGTTCATATTAAAACATTCAACTTTTTTCCTTTTCCCCCTTTCCTTTTTTTTCTAGTAAATCAGAGTTCCAGCTACAATACATTAAGTGATGGATTCTAATCAGCGGCGAGAGATGGTCTGAGGTCTGCTTCAGTGAGTGCGAAGCTGGCACTAAAGTTATTTAAGCATCGTCTAGCCATTTCACCCAGTTGATTGTAATGATTGTTGATTGTAATGATTTTTGAGTCATTCTATATTAGGGGAAATGTCAAAATCTGTATTGTCCAAGAACTCAGGCATTCGAAAAAAAGAGTATATGGGATGTGGAAGTGAAGAAGAAACCACTAGTTGTGGACAGTAGCTAATCTAATAGCTGCATTTTTTTCTTTGATAGATTGAAGTGGCTCTTTATCATTGCCAGCTACTCCCCACTGCTCTAGCATCCCTTCCTTTTCCTCTCCCCACATGACCACTTCATGTTGGTGATTCTGATGGCGGGGCTTTATTTGTGAGGGGCTTTATCATTTGTGCTAGCAGAAAGGGTCCCCATTTGCAACACTTTCAAAGTAGAACATCCCCTTATTGGTGTCATGCAAATTGTTTTTCACTCTTATTGTAAAAGGTAAGTGCTATCAAAACATGTGGCAGGTAGCCACAGTAGAAAATGCATCTTGTGTCAATTTCTATGCATGTGTATATCTAAAAAAAAGTGCCTTAAAATAGTAGCTTTGTCATGGATAATACGCTAACATTATCTTTTCTATGTTTTTATTCTTTTATATTTTACTAGGAGCCCACTGCATGAATTTGTGCACCTTTAAAAAAACTGTGGGCCACAAGGCTGCAGTGGGCATAGGGGTGGGTCTCAGCCCATCCTCTGCGCCCCTGCCTGGTCCCTCTGCACCTCTCTCTGCCTGCAGCCCTGCTCCAGCTGCCAGTACCACCTTCACTCACACTCGCTGACTATGGGGAGCAATCGGGGCTGGCACCAGCAGAAGGTGTGAGCGGGGCCATCACTGGCAGCAGGTGTGAGAGGCGGCTGCTGGCCCTGATCGCCCCTTAGGAGCAGGGGGAGGTGGAGAAGCCCTGAAGGGCAATTGGGGCCAGCAGCCACTGCTTGCACCCACTGACAGCACCAATTGATAGGGACCAGTGCCGGGTGCCAGCAGCAGGTGCCAGCAGGGCTGGTGCTGGCAGCAGGTGTGAGTGCTGGGTGGGACCAGGCACGTGGAGCAAAGACTTTTTAGTAACCACCAGAGGCTTACCCTGATGACAGTGACTCGTGCCTCACTCGTGCCTCACTCACCTGCTCCACCATCCTGCTGTGGCAGAAGCCTACCATGTCCCACACTCTGCCGCCTGCTGCCTATGCCTGCCATGTTCCTCGTGTGGCCCCTGGTGGTCAGCACACATCATTGTTCGGTTGTTCGGTTGTTTGGTTGTTGGGTTGTCCCACCATTTGGTCTATTTTCATATGAGGGTTTTATATTTATAGATGTTCTATTCCATTAAAAAGGCTTCTAATATATTACATTAATCTAATGACTCAATGAAGGCCCTAACTCATATTTTCTAAAACACTGATATAGGCATGCTTACCTAACTGCCCTCCAGAATACTCTGAAAATTGTGTTTGGCCAATATTACTTGAGTTGGAGTTGAGGTTCTATGAGTTCTCCTTACATACTTAAAAATATTATAATAAATTTACTTGTGGATAGGGTAAGCATCAATGGTTCTAGAATTGTGCCTTATTTTTTTTTCAGTTTCATTTTCACATCTTTCCATATGCATTTACTGCTATAACATACTTTTCAACTTCAGATGATGTAAAATAATTTTAGTTGCATTACAAAGCATATTTCTAGCAACCTATTTTGATATCAATGATAAGCATTGAAAAAAGTTATTTTGGCTTTGATATATATTCTTTTTTTACTTATGCAATCTTACTAAAAAGTATTTTAAATTTTTCGATCTGTATGAACATTCAAAGGTATAATACATAATATATATACATGTATATGTATATATCTGTATTTATTACATATCTCAAAATAAAAAAATAATGGTTTAACAAATATAATTAATCTAGTTTTATAAAACATATACAATATCAAGAATGAGGTTATCCTAGGAGAGGTGATGAACCCAGGAGCTGGTTTAAAATGCATAAGGTGTATGTTTTACAGCAGTACATTTATTTCAGGGAAACAACAAAAGTGGGCCTACCTCTTTTTTAACAACGAATGGGATGCTATGACATGGCTTACTTGCTTGTTTTTCTTTCCTATGATTCTTTGGGGGTCTTGGTTCTGACTTACTTTCTTGTTATAGTAAGCTCTTTATTTATTTTTATACTAAATTCATACTCATGATAGAACAGTAAATAGAAATATTTGCATAGGACAAAGGTCACTGATATATACAAGCTGTCCCTCCAAATGTATACATACTTGGATAGCTGATAGCTCAACTTTGAAAATGAAATGCATTTTAATAAACACTGCCTTTATTATGATTCAAAGTGTGTGTATATATTTTTGGGGAACGCCCTATATACAGTTTTCATCACAGAGGACAAAGATGCATTGCAGGATGGGGCAGAATGGTAACTTCCCATCTGCATGAAACATCTCCTGACTCCAAACACTCAGACTTGTGGGGGATGTGATGCTACTTGAGCTCCTCAAGGGTTAGCTTCTGGGGCACTGGGCGTCCCACATTCCTAGGGCCAATGGCTGAGCTCAGGGAGCTTTAAAGGCTGATAAGTGGGAGGAGAGTAGTCTGAATAGAAAAGCCCAATCACATAATGAGTGAGGATGCAAAGAGAAATTTGAGGAAAAGAAATTGTAAAGGCTGAAGGCTCATTCTTATAGGGATGCATGCGTTCACCAATGAAGACTGTGATTTTTTTTTTTAGTCAGTGCAAACCCATCAGCACCTTCCAGCTAGGGACAGCTGGAGAAACTGGCTAGTAAGAGGAGACAGGCAGGATCAGGAGTGTGTCCTCCGCCAAAGAGGACACATCTGTGGCCACTCAATATCCTAGAGTTTAGAGCAGGCAAACTCTTCTTCAGTGGAAAGCACACATGGGGATGTAGAAAATCAGAGCCACTTTGACAAGCCCTGCCTACTGGAACCTTCCTTACCTCTGTGCGAGTCTCAGACTTCTCTCTCACCTTAGAGCCACTGAACTCTGAAGGTTCTGAAAAACTCAGATTTCAAACTAAAACTACTGGTTCCGTTTTAGAAAGAAATGAAATTGAGATACAGAGGGGCAAAATGAACCAAACCCATACCGAGGTAGTGCAGAAACAGGGCCAGCCAGCGTTCACCCATCCACTGAGAGCGGCTGTGTGGAACGAGTGAGGAAATAGCACACATTGTTTCTATTCTATTTTCCAATGTTCATGACTTTGGCCATCTAATTTTTATTGACCCTACACCTCATATGTAATGACCAAAAGAATGTAAGAAGTATTCAATGTGGCCAGGGAAGACACAGCCCTGGACTGAGGCTTTCTTTTTTTAAAAATCTATGTTATTGATTTTTTACAGAGAGGAAGGGAGATGGAAGGGAGAGAGAGTTAGAAACATTGATGAGAGAGAAACATCGATCAGCTGCCTCCTGCACACTCCCCACCGGGGATGTGCCTGCAACCAAGGTACATGCCCTTGACCGGAATCGAACCTGGGACCCTTGAGGCCACAGGTCGATGCTCTATCCAGTGAGCCAAACCAGCTAGGGCCGAAGGCTTTTGAAGAGAGTGGCTGCACGATCTGCCCGCTATGAGATCAGGGCCAGATGGAGATTGAAGAGAGAGGGGCACAGCAGAAGAACAGGAGATGCTGGGGAAGCCAGAGGCAACCACCCAGTGTTGGTGCAGCGCGCGGTGCTCATGAGCTCATGTAGCTCTCCATTCCAGGAGCATTATGCTCAGATAGCGCATGGAGTCTATTTGACCTGTTCTCTTTTCTCACTTTCTACTCTTTTTACACTTCTTTTCATTTTCATCTCTTCCCTCAGCCTTTTATTTTTTTAATATTTTTTTTATTGATCTCAGAGAGGTAGGGAGAGGGAGAAAGAGATAGAAACATCAAAGATGAGAGAGAATCATTCATTGGCTGCCTCCACTCCTGCACAACCCAGGCATGTGCCCTGACTGGGAATCGAACCATGACCTCCTGGTTCATAGGTCGATGCTCAACCGCTGAGCCATGCCAGCCAGGCCCTCAGCCTTTTTTAACTGTTCTCTCTTCTTCAGTCTCTCTTTCTTCTCTTTCCCCTTTTCTTTCCCCTTTTCCTTCCCTCCTTTTCTTTCTTCTTTTCTCTCATTATCCAATGAGTTTTATAAAAATTTACACTGATTTATACTCACACCAGCACTGATAAGCTTATATCCGTTTCCTTATAGCATTCTCATAAAAACTAGTCATGATAAAAAATGCTTACTCTTTCCCGATGTGTAAGGAGAACAGTAATCTCTCATGTTAAAATGTATTTCTTTTTTTATATATTGCACATCATATACCAAAGAGGGATAAGTGGAATAACAGCTGTACCTTTGTACTAGGTGATTTTGATTATTATCACTTTAAAACAATACTGCAAAGATTCTCTCTTCTATATAAGTGAGAAATGAGACTCTAAAAGATTAAATAACTTTGCTGCAAAACATACCACCGGTAAAGTACAGGTCTGTGATCAAATGGCATAGATTTACTTTATGAAAATTAGGTGTAGAATGTTTTGTTAAGGGCAGATAATGCAAATGAGCCCTAGCCTAGCATTCAAGAAATATGAAAAAATGTATCTTACATAATCATCCAACATGGTGATTTATTCTGCATACATGAAAGTGTCACTTCCTATGCATAAGGCATTGCAGGTAAATAGAAAACAAATTTTTTCTCTCTCAAGAACTTACAACATACAGGGATGGGCAAAAGTAGGTTTATAGTCATTGTATGGAAAGTAACACAATAATTACTAAACAACAATAGAAGAATAAATTCTGTGTCTCACACACTCACCACTATAAGCTTACTTTTGCCCACCCTGTATTAAAGAACATAAGTAATAAATACAAGTAATTATCATCCAAAGGAGCTTGGATGTCATAAAACAAAGTGAGGGGAGTGGAAGGATAACAGCTGCTCAGGAAAGAGGGTTCCTGGGTCTGAGATCCTGTAGGTGGATGAGATCCAAAGCATGCAGGAGGCAGCCATGGCCACAGCCGTATGTATAAAGAAGGAATGTGAATAAGTTTGTTAGCATGAAGGAGCCGTGCAGCTAGGGAATGACAAGGCTATAAAAGTGCTGTTTTCCAGTATTTCAGACACTGGGGATGACTGGAAGTGTAAAGACGAAGATGCGTATCAGTGACTGAGTTTGCGCACGTTGAAATGAGTGTCCTGGAGGCTGGTGGTTAATAGAGTTGAGATTAAAGAAGAAGGGAAAAGAAATTGGGAAAAATTCTGTTTCTCTAGTTTTCTAATAGATTTGAACACAGCAAATACTCATTTGTTTTCATGGTCTATGGGCAGTATCTGGATTAATTCCTGTGTACAATAGCTACCAAGTTGCTGTGCACTCTCAGGGAAGGTGATGTGCGTGCGTTGATGTGAAAAAGGGAATGAGGAAGAGAAGAAATGAGGAAGAGAACCCTGGGCTGGCAGAGGGGAGGTGGAGGAGTGGACCCAGAAACAAAACGGAACTGTCTTCTTTGTGTCCTTCTCCAACCTAAGGAGTATTTATGGTCTAGAGAATGAGGAGCTGCAGACAGAAACTAAAGATCTACTCAAAGAGGTCTCTGAAGCAAAGAGCATGCGCAAGACTATTAAACGATCCCAGGGACTAAGCAATCACACAGTAGGAACATGGAAGTCTTCCTTTTGTCCAGGCAGTACATGGCATGCCTGTGGGGGTGGCAAGTTCTATTGCTGTCCGATTCAGTAGCCAATTGCAACATGTGGCTCTTTAGATTTAAAATAATTAAAAGTAAATAATAAAAGTCAATAACTGACATTATTTATATATTATAAATTACATAAGATACTGATATAAAGAGAATATATAATATAATATAATATAATATAATATAATATAATATAATATAATATAATATATGCGGGTCCTTAGTCACCCTAACCACATTTGTGCTCGATATCCACTTACAGCTAACGGCTATTGTGTTGAAAAGTGTACATATAAAGCATTCTCATAAATATAGAACGTCCTATTGGCTCCCCATAGAACTTGACTGTGGTTGAGTAGAACAACAAGGACTGTGATGCTGGGTAGGAGATTGAAAAGCTAAGACATGGTAGTGCAGCAGGGAAGCCTGAAAGGATATGCCTTGAAGAATCCGTAAACCACGTGAAAGCACTTTCAGAAAGAGCCCCATGAGAGCAGGTGAGTAAAAGAGACAATAACAGTTATGCCCATGCTTTGCTGTTCATGTGCCCCTCATTGTATAATTGTAAACCTTGGGTTCTGTAACGGTTGATTAAATGATCATATCTTACATCAAGAATGTACAGATAAAAATAAATGCACTTAGCCTGAGTCCTCAACAATGGCTACTATGACAATGACCTCTGGTGCTAACATATATTGGACAAGTCCTACGAGGTGGGCACTATTCTAAGTGCTTTAATTCTCATGGCAGCTGTAGGTGGTTGATACACTAGGTACCCACATTCTCAGGTAAGGAAACCAAAGAAAGGAACACAATACAGGCTGTTTAACTCCAAGGTCCGTAACTCTTAGTCACAATAAAAACTGAAATAAGTAATTTTTGGTATCATAATGACAGAGGTAAAGACATATTCTGAAATGAGTGAGAACAAACTGATAGGCAGTTATTAGTGCTGAGATACATTTGATTCATGGGCTCGTTAAAACCATAATAAAATGAACCATTAAAAAGTAACAGGAGCCCTGGTTGGGTGGCTGGGTTGGTTGGAGCATCGTTCTATACGCCAAAAGGTTTCAGTTTTGATTCCAAGTCTGGGAACATACCTAGATTGTGGGTTTAACTCTTGATTGGGGCCTGAACAAAAGGTGACCAACTGGTGTTTCTCTCTCACATTGATGTTTTTTTCCTCTCTCTCTCTTCCTCTCTCTAAAATCAATGAAAAAAACATATCTTTGGGTGAGGATTTAAAAAAAAAAGTAACAGAAGACATAAGGTTAAAGTCAGAAAAGCTTAATGAAAGAAAAAAAAACTATTTCACACAGATGTAACCCTAAGCCAGTGCGTACACAATGCAGACAAGAATATAAGGGATGACCTTCTGTATGAAGTTTCTGTAATTCTTTACCACAGTGATAACAAAGAGATTGTAATTTTCCAGGCCAACTCTAATTGACTGTGGAATGGAATGGAACTGTGTTGAGAAGGATTCTGATACTTCACAGGAATGCATGCCATAATTCATTATTGCGTCATAGTTAGGAAGGCGGATAATCAGCATATGTACCAAATATCTGTCGTCTCTGATTTGGGAAAGGATGAAGGATGAAGTTCCGGGCTAGAAGAAAAGCTTTTAGGAAAGAGTAATTAGTTGGCATCCATGTGCCTAATCTTGCATGTTAAAAATGACCAATTTTGTGGAAACAATGTACATTATTATGACTAGAAAATAGTCCCATAGTCAACAAAATAAAAGGTAACATAAAGGCAACAATCCCATTGCCTCTATGAATTTAGAAACTGATCTGTCATAGAGTTAGACAAATTTGAATATATTTCCATCCTATTATTTTCATGAGTGTTTGAAGTGGGCACTACACTCTTCTGTGCGGTGGTGACGGGTTGTAGGAACGGGAAAGATCCCAGTTCACAGTGTACGTCAGTGAACCGAGATGTAGATAGCCCTTGAATGGCCCTTTTGTTCCCACCTACACTCAGACCTTTTTCACGCTATCAGGGGTGAGTGCTTATTTGGGAGGTGGAGTGAACACTGAGGTAAAGTGAAAGGCACTATTTCTTCACTTCACTCTGCCATCACAGAAGACTCAGCCCTTGTAAGGCCCTTTACTACCCACTCGTAACTCTTCTTTTTAGCATCAGCCGATGATTTTTATCTAGTGCCGTTGTAGAGAGCAATGAAGCCTCATGCTATTCAACAATGGGAGTAACTCAGTAGAGACAAAAAAAAAAAGGTTGATTAGATTTTGTTCATTCTCTTGTCCTGACTGTGAAAAATGTAACACTTGAGAGGGCAAAATTATTATATGAAGAGCAACACGCCTCTCTCTTCTCTTAGAACATGTGTGGGAGGAGCCTTTTGCACTCTCATGTTACTTCAATGCTGAATTTTTCTGTAGCATGAGTCATCATGGGTATGAGTCCTTTGCGGATCACTTTATGAACTGTTTTGCTGTTGAGAAACAAGTTTACATTGCCCAGGCTCCCTCAATATCAACACGTATTTGCTGAATGGAGTTAAAGGTATCCTTTATACTTTCACACATGTTACTCGTACCATAGTAAGCAATACCCCGAGTTCCTATTGCCTGGAGAACATGTATGGTGTTACACAGAACGTGTCATGACTGTAACGGAAGATCGGTTTTCATTTGGGGTTAAGCAGGAAGAGTTGTGTTGCCTACAAAGGTCACGGAGACGCCTCTCAGACACCGAAATGAAACATAAACACTACACAAGTCACTACAGAGAACGGTGGTTTTGCATCATGACCTAGACATTCTCAACGCTAACAAAGACAGCCTCAGATTTGAAAGACTGCCCTTTAATGAAGTTGTTGAGCAAGAGCTAGGACTGTTTAAGGGTCCTGCAGCAGAACATATACCCAGGCACAGAAGAGATGGTATGGGACCAGGGGGACCCAAAACAGCTGCTCGGGGAAGATCAAGACAAAAGCCATCTAGCCACACTGCTTAGCGATTGTCATAAATTCCTAGTGAGGAGTAGTACAATAATTAAAAATAAAAACACAATTTACTATATGTCTCTTAATGTATTGTCTTTATATATGCACAGTAAAGCATATACAGTCTATAAAAGAAAAAAAAAAAGACAAAAACAAGAAATCAAGACCCAGCTCAGGAATGAATCCGTGCAGCTCATATAGATTTTAATTAAGCTGGTCTTAAATAGTTTTGAATGTTGTGAAAAGATATTTTTAATGGTTTTGGTCTAAGGTTTTACATTTTTAAAAGAATTATGAACAAAGTGAACACTCAGTGATACGTCATTTTAAAGACACAAACCACAAATCACATAAATGTACGCATATACAAATTTATAATTCGTTACAGTGAATAACACACTATGTAATGCCTTACTATTAATTTTTCAGTAAGGTCAAAGCAATGCTATCAGCAATACAGGCAGGCAAACAGAGATTCCTGACACAGTCAGAAGTAAGCATTAATAATGCCTCCCTTTTATGTCTTAATTGGGTGTGATTTGCCTCTGATAGCACCTTTCATTACCAGTGCAGCGGGACATCTATCTGTTCCCTCTGAGGTGTCCATTGTTCTAATTATTCTGCATGCTGGCCATCTTCAATGCATGTTAAATAAGACCAGTAATGTATACTGAAGCAACAGGCTGGGATATGTTATAGATACTATGTCAGCCTGGGATTGCTCTTTCGCTCTTCAGACTGGAGAAAGCTGTGTGGCTATTTTGCCCTGATAGGCATTTGTATTGATTGGAGGGAAGAAAGAAAGTGCTCATTACAGGCCTTCTAGCGGAGTAATTACAGAGTGGCACCCGTGCTGGGGTGTGTTAAGAGCCACGCTCTGCTTTACCACTATGTAGCATGCAGTATCGGCAGCTCAGTAGAATACTTTCTTTGTACTGGTAATTGCGTACAATTAGACCAGGATCGCGGCATCTTTTGCTTTCTGCCTGTCATCAGCCTGACATTAGGATATTGGGTATTAGATTTACTTGCAATCCTGAAAATTATTTAATTGCGAAAATCCATATATTAGGATTTGCTTCTTTTTAAACCTTTGACCTCATGGTTAAAGGTTTGATTCTGAATTCAGGCCCTGCCATGTGCTAGTCCAAATGTATTCGTCTTTGCAAGCCACAGTTGCCTTTCTCGCTGAAAAGTCGGGGTAATAATAGCAACCCCTTGAAAATTTATCAAAGGGAAAAAATCTGGATGAAGAGAAATGAGTAGGTGAAACATGGCAGCTGAAATGATGTTGTCATGATGATTATGACACACGAATCAATCATCCAAATCTAAATTATTTTCTATTATAACACGTTACCTTCTCACTGCTCACTTAAACACCCACCAACTTTTTTTTTTCTACAGTAGCAACAGAAATCAGCGAATCAGTTAGTGGTTCGCTTTCTTAAAGACATCCAACAATGCTCTTGTCTGAGTTCATCCTCTTGCAAGTTCTTAAAACCCTGTCCATGCAGCTGAGTTTCCTTTCTCTGTGATGGGGCTTCCTATTTGTTTGCCAAGTTACTTGAATTTAATGCTGTTGAGATTAAATTTGGACACAGAGCCAGCACAACTTGACACTCTGGGCCAGTCAACAGCTGACCCACTCACCCCTTCCTCTAGGAAAATGCAGACCGTAAAAGAGTGAAAGAAACACCTGCCAGGCCTCAGGCTCTATTTTTTCTCCTACTTCTTATAGAATGTCTGTTCTGAAATTAAGGCAGGGCC
Source organism: Murina feae (assembly GCA_004026665.1). Classification (NCBI taxonomy): domain Eukaryota; kingdom Metazoa; phylum Chordata; class Mammalia; order Chiroptera; family Vespertilionidae; genus Murina; species Murina feae. The sequence goes on along the minus strand of PVJC01036120.1, from coordinate 3,271 downwards.
ATCAGGTATTTTAACATGTTCTCTGTGATAGTCTCCACTTGACAGGGCTTTACCATTCCCACAGAGGTATCTGATTTCTCCTCTGAAATGCACAGTTTTGTGGACAATGACAAGCTCTACAAGAGCACATATATTTGGATACCAATTCTAGTTTGTCACTTCTTAGCTGTGTGAGAAGTGACCAATTATTTAGATTCTTGGAGCTTCCATTTTCCCTATTTATGCAATAACTGCTATCATAGTTTTTTTTTATGAGATGTGAGAAAATGCATATAAAGAAGCCAGTAGAATATCTTCCCTTTTGCTGTGATATAGTTTTTAGTATTTCAAAAATACAAAGTCCCCTAAACTTATTTCTCCTGTTGATAGAGATTATACCTGGGAAGCGTTGAGGTATGTGTCAAACTAAAAGCATTTCAGCTCTCTTTTATAATATCAGAATTAATTTTAAAAATGTCTAGACAAGCAATAACAAGTGTTGGAGAGGTTGTAGAAAAGGGTACCCTCATTCACTGCTGGTGGGAATGTAGACTGGTGTAACTACTATGGAAAGTAGTCTGGTGATTCCTCAAAAAATTAAGAATAGAGCTACCATATGACCCAGCTATCTCTCTCCAGGGTATATACCCCCAAAAATTCCAAATCATGTATTCACAAAGATATATGCATCTCTGTGTTCACTGCAGCATTATTCATGGTAGCCAAAGCATGGAAACAAGCAAGGTGTACTGCGATAGAGGACTGGATAAAGAAGATGAGATACATATACACAATGGAGTACTACTCAGCCGTAAGAAAGGATGACATAGCATCATCTGCAACAACATGGATGGACTCTGAGAATATTATGCTAAATGAAACAAGTCAATCAGAAAAAGCTAAAAACTATATGATTTCAATGATAGATTGGGTAGAAAACTGAAACTCATGAATACAAACAGCAGTATGGTGATTGCCAAAGGGAAGGGGGTGAGGGGGAGAAGAGGGACCTAATAGAAGGTGACAAGAGAATATTTGAGTTTGGGTGGTAGACAATATATAGATCTAATAACACAGAAACCCACACCTGAAATCTATTGGTATATATTCATGTTAATTAATGTCACCCCAATCAATTTAATAAATATTATATATACAATCCTATGTAATAAAAGGTTAAAATGCAAATTGACTGAATGGTAGAATGACCAATGGCTATGACACTCACTGACCACTAGGGGGCAGACGCTCAGCACAGGAGCTGCTCCCTGGTGGTCAGTGCACTACCACAGGGGAAGTGCTGCTTTAGGCAGAAGCGCAGCAGCAGTGGCAAGAGCCTCTCCTGCCTCCACTGCAGGCAGGTGGTAAGGAGCAAGGGGTCCCGGACTGCGAGAGCTGACTGCGAGAAAGATGTCTGACTGCTGGCTCAGAGCGAGATGGGGCCTGAGCCAGAAGGCAGACATCTCCCAGGGGTCCCAGACCTGAGAGGGTGCAGGTCGGGCTGAGGGACACACCTCTTCCCCCCCCCCCCCCCCCCCAGTACATGAATTTTCATGCACTGGGCCTCAGTTAGATATAATTGATTTACTAAATCACAAAATTAGCCTTTGTCATGCACACCTATACTTTGTGCATATGTTTCACTTAATAAATAAAAAGAATAATAAAAAATGTCTAGAAGAAAGATCCATGTCCTCTACTTAGAATGCAATGCGTTTCCCTGTGTATTGATAAGATTCTTAGAAATATATTGGAGGCAAAAGACAAAATTGAAGACCTTTCCCTTTACTACTTAGATCACACATTATTTGCCAATTAAATTCTGTCCTTCAACAGAATTCTCTCCCTTTATCTGCAAAATGGGCCACCTTAACTTTCTCTGGGAAGAAATTTTGAAGTTCTTCCTGTAAATTCTGGCTTTGCAAAATGTCACAAAAACAACTTGGAGATAAGACAGAGCTGAGTTGATTGCTTTCTGCAGAAAAAAGGAGCACCACTCTCCCCCTTCTTGTGCCTCTTCCTCCCTTACAGTACAGAGGGACTTTTGAGCGAAGGAATGGCAAACAGTTAATAAAACATTTGATAGATATTAATTACTTTACACGTAATTACCTGCCTTGTGGATCTTGTTGAGCTATTGATTACTGGCAAACATACATCCCACTGGGGATAAGTGTGATTTAACTTCATCCAAAGAGTCAATTAGTCCAAGTAACATAGAGAGAGCTGGTGCTTCGCCTCAATAGCTGGGGTTCTTGCCAAGAAAGGTAGATAAGCCATTTATCTGTTCATTAAAACATAGGACTACTATCAACAGGAGGCACTTACCAGTGTTACTGAGATTGGTAAAATGTCACTCTGTGTTTTCAAAGATTAGCTGCATGGTGGAGAAGCAACAGGAGCGAAGGGAGTCTTTCTTGCTTGAGAGCCCCTGATGAATTGATAAGGATATGGAGTTAACCCCCAGAGGTGTAGTCCTGGTGCAGGTCTCTATTTTGTAAAAATTATAAACAAATGACTTTATCCGATGATACACCTACGCAAGCCAAAGCTGCCTTCTGCTAGATGACTTTGGATTCCCAAATAATCTTTGGTATCTTAAATCAAAAGACATTTCTGGAATGTCACTTAATAAATTACAGAACTCCATGTTTATTATTGCTATAGAGTCAATAGAAAAAAAGACTTGAAAGTGAGGCCTTTGGTATTGTGGGGAAGTGGGGGGCCAGGAAAGAAGTATTGTTCCATTGATCAATGTTGGTATTAATTTGTACCTTGAAGCCAATTAGAAAATTTAATAAGCTGATCATTTTTGAAACTTTATTCATTAAACTTCAATTTAGGATTTTAGAAACACTATATTGAGGATTAAAAATGGCGGCGGTTTAGGCAGACGTATACAGTGCCTTGTCCCAGAGGAGATAGGGAAAGCAGCTGAAACGAGTAGCTTCCAGACCGAATTGGCAGTGGAGATCGAGCTGGGAGACAGCCTGCAGCTGGAGAAGACAGAAGACTCCTGACAGAGGTAAATTCAAAGCTTTGGGAAAGATATTTTACCAGACCTTAGCCCTGAGGATCGGAAAGGCTCTGCATGGCACTGGCGCCGGCACCCAGCCGCGTCTCCCGAGACCGGCAGCGCAGCGGAAAGAGGGTCCGTGGAACTGCTGGTCGGCAGGGGATTCTCGATCCGGCTTCACAATCAGGAAAGGGCTGGGGCGTGCGGGCAGGAGAGAAGGTGCCCCCTCGAAGTGGATTTTACATCTGGGTCCACAGTAAAGACTGAAGCGTGCCA
>PVJC01036119.1:0-17877 GCA_004026665.1 Murina feae | reverse complement strand
GGTGGGGTACCCCATGCCCCTTCCTGGGAAGCCTATGGGGTGGCCAGCGCCACTCCATTGCTTTCCAGGCAATGGCCCAGAGGGCTGTAGGAGCTGTGGCCAGCCTGAAAACTGCCGTTGGCCCCACATCCAGGCTTGCCACACCCTCTGGGGTGAGGATCTCCACTGGGGTGCTTGACCAGCCTGCAAACAGACATTGGCCCCTCACCCAGGCTGGCCAGGCACACCAGCAGGTGGCCATCCCAAGAGGGGTCCCAAGCTATGAGAGGGCATAGGCCGGGCTGAGGGACCCCCCTCCTCCACCACCCCAGTGCACAAATTATTGTGCACCGGGCCCCTAGTTTTTAGATATTTGGATACTGGGCTGTGTTAAAAGCAGAAATAAATAACCTGTAGCAGCAGCCTGTGCTAAATTTTTCTTCTGAGTTTTATGAATGCATGGATGCGGACACATCAGGGATGAGTGGAGGAGTGGAGGACAGAGAGGTGATTCGGATAGAGGCCATCACTGGTGGGTTTTCAATAATCTGATTAAAAGACGTTCTAGATAGATTTCATGTTAATTTTAATCCTGTCTCCTAGAGGAGATTTATCTTCTGTTTTTCTCATAACAATTTGACTGTCAGAGACGTTCAGTCTTATGAGAAAGGTACTTTCTAGCCCTGACAGGTTTGGCTCGGTGGATAGAGCAACAGCCTGCGGACTCAGGGGTCCCAGGTTCGATTCCGGTCAAGGGCATGTACCTTGGTTGTGGGCACATCCCCAGTAGGAGGTGTGCAGGAGGCAGCTGGTCGATGTTTCTCTCCCATCGATATTTCTGGCTCTCTATCCCTCTCTCTTTCTCTCTGTAAAAAATCAATAATATATATATATATATATATATATATATATATATATATATATATATATATATTTTTTTTACTTTTTTTATTATTACATAAAGTTTTACAAAGATTGGTACATATATCTCTTTCCCCCCCTGCCCTTCCCCCAGCCTCCCCTACCCCCCAGTGTTTTGTGTCCATTAGTTATGCTTAAATGCATGCACCAAAGTCCCTTGGCTGATATTGTCTGGAGCCAGTGGCTCTAAGTGGAATATTTATATATGTTATCCATCCCTCACTACATACTCCATGCCTCCCTCTCCAGCAATATCAGCCTTTAGAAGAGGCTTTGCCCCTCTGAGAAATTGTATGATACACCTGCTATGGCTAGAAAATGAAACTCTTGATAAAAATGTGTGATGTGCTTTCATCTTCTTTGCAGTCCTTCCTCCTCTAAATATGCATTGGTAGGAAATCTGTCAAGCAGAAAGGTGAGGCACCTTACAAAGCCACGGACTGCAAGGACAATTATTTTTTTCTTTGCCTGCAGGTCATTTATTATGGATGAGAGATAAATCAGCCTCACCCCATTACCAGACTCTATGCTATTAACGGAAAGGGCTTTGAAGTTGGTTTTTGTGTGAATGCCGACAATTCCTGTGACCAGTGTGTGAAATTTTGTGACTCTGAGCAACTTTACCTCCCCATGCACATATTTAAGCCATTCTGGTCACTTAGGATGAGTTCCCAGAACACTGAATCTTAGAAATATAATGATATTTCAAACTAATTTTAACTGGTTGAAAAATAATAGCAGTACCATTTAATATCTGCCATGCAAACATATAATTTCTGTTTTTAAAAATACTTTTTTCATTGATTTCAGAGAAGAAGGGAAAGGGAGAGAGGGGAGAAACATCAATGATGAGAAAGAATCGTTGATTGGCTGCCTCCTGCATGCCCCATACTGGGTTTGTGCCACCTGGGCAAATGCCCTAACTGGGAATCAAACCATGACCTCCTGGTTTTTAGGTCAATGTTCAACTCCTGAGCCTTGCCAGCCAGATATAATTTAAGTTTTAAAGGTAAAATAACTAGAGCCAAGAGTGATTAAACGTCTTTCCCAAAGTCAGAAAGCCAATTTTAGTTTTTGATTTCAAACTCTGGAACAAGTTCATGACACTCAGATGCTGTTTCTCTAGTCTCCTGCCAAATTATATCAGATGGGGCATGTCGGTCACAGAATTCTGAACATCATCCCTGGACTGCCGTGGTGCCAATGCAGATGCAGGAAAACATTAGACTTGTGTCTTTGACATCCAGGCTCTCTCTCTCTGTCTTTTGTACGCTGTAGATTTCACACTGGATGCTTAGTTAATATTAATTATGATAATGCTTCATAGAGTTTATCAAGGTTAATGTATCTGTGAGAAGTGATTGGACAGAAGAGACTATCCAGTATGATATTTTACTTTATTATAATGTAGTTTAAATGGAGAAGAAAGATATGTAAGTACTCTAAGTACTCTGATTATGACAGAGAAAATGGTTTCTGTAGACTGGTGGTCCAATTGATGTAGCTAACATTTATGCATTTTATAAATGCTAACATTTAATATTTTTAGCAGCCCTCTTAGTTAGTCTTTATTGTTCAGATACAAAAACCCAGGCACTGAGTTGTTCAATAAATGGCCAAACTGACATAAGCCTCTAGGCATTCTGATTCCATAGTTTATTGAAATAAATCTGAAATCAGGAAAAAACTTATTAATTATTTTTTGTTCAATCCTTTGAATAATGGTAATTGAGCACTTTCTGTGCCCAAGGCCATGTGCAAGGGACCTGGTAGGATATACACGTGGACAAATAAAACTGTTACCTACAAAGTGCACATCATCTACTTGTGTAAATGTAGTAATTATTGTGAGTTTGAGGAACATAATGGTTGAAATGAAACTCAAAGAAAAGAGCCATAGGAAGATGAGGAAAGGTGAAGATCCATTCTATTGGGGCATATAGGACACCTTTACATGGAAGGGTACTTTGAAAGCCTGGTAAGAGGAACATAAAGTAGCTACTGAGACTGAGGGGACATCGAGAAAAAATAACACGGAGAAATGAAACTCCTAGTGTGTTTGAAAAGTACTAAATAATTTGATAATGAATAAATTGAAACAACCCCCCTCCCCGGACTCACTGCTTCTGGTCTATACTTTTGAGTTCTTAATCAAGGATGTTCCTTAAAATCACTGGGCAACTTCTTCCAAGCAGACACAGCCTAGCTCCATGCCCTAGAGAACTTCTTTCGATGGGTAAAGTTTCGAGTTTGGAAATGTGTTTCTGTTGTGCTCTATTCATTCAAAAACCTCAGCTATCAGTTAATTGTCAAAGGATTGTGTTATGTTTCCTGTCTCCTCTGGTATATCCTTGGGGCTTCCCCAGTTTTTCCCTCCTTCTTCTTCTTCTTCTTCTCCTTCTTCTTCTTCTTCTTCTTCTTCTTCTTCTTCTTCTTCTTCTTCTTCTTCTTCTTCTTCTTCTTCTTTTTCTTCTTCTTCTTCTTCTTCTATCTTCTTCTATCTTCTTCTATCTTCTTCATCTTCTTCTATATACACTTTTGAGGCATTCCAGGTATAATCCCTCAAATGGAGCGTGGAAAGAATATGGCTAAATATATTTATCAAAATGGTTGTAGTTCCTACATCCAACAATTTAAAAAGGATACATCTTACCCTTTTATTTATTTACTAGTGGCCCGGTGCATGAACTTTGTGCAATTGGGGAGGGGGTTCCCTAGCCTGGCCTGTGCCCTCTCACAGTGCAAGAGCCCCACAATTGATCACCCCATGGAGGTAGTCCCTGCCCGGGGCTCCTCGATGTATTTCCCCAAAGAGGTAGGCCACAGCTGTGGGTCCCACCTCCGCACCATGAGGAGCTGTGAGACCCCTAGGTCTCACCATGCAGAACTTCCAGGACCCCCGTGTTGTCACACAGAGCCCCTGGGACCCGCCTCCACACTGCTCACACAGCATCAAGTCCTCGCCCACCTGTGTGCACCTCACAGCGCACGCAGACCCACTCACCCATGTGCATCTGCTATGCACACAGCCTCTTGGTGATTGATTGTAAAGGCGGGAGGGCATGACCACCATTTGCATATTAGCTCTTTATTATATAGGATTTTTTGCTATGTATTTTGAAATAATCTAATTATGTATCCCTTTAAGGTATGTTCTTTATCACACAATGCTGAAGATGCAGAAAACAAATAATCTTAAAGGAAAATGAGAGTCCTGGCCAGTTTGGCTCAGTGGATAGAGTGTTGGCCCACAGACTGAAGAGTTCTGGGTTTGATTTCTATCAAGGGCATATACCTTGGTTGCAGACTCCATCTCTGACCCTGGTTGAGGCATGCAGAAAGCAACCAATCAATGTGTCTCTCTCACATTGAAGTTCCTCTCTCTGTCTTTTCCTATCCTTTCACTTTCTCTAGAAAAAAAAAATCAATAGAAAAATATCCTCATGTGAGAATTAACAAAAACACCAACAAAAAAGAAAAAAACAGAAATATAAATCATACACTAGGTATTTCTTAAAAACTGAGATATGATTGTCATATACCATTATTTTCAAGTATACAACATAATGATTTGATGTATGTATATGTTGCAAAATTATCAACACAATAAATTTAGTTAACATCCATCACCACACAGAGTTACAAAATTGTTTTTGTCATGAGAACTTTTAAGATCTTCTCTCTTAACAACTTTATAGTACAACTTCATTAATTATAGTTGCTGTGCTATACATTACATCTCTATGATTTACCTATTTGGAAGTTTGTACCCCTTGACCTTGACTCATTTTGGTCACTTCCCAACTTCCACCCCTGGCAACCACCAACCTGCACTCTGTAGCTATGAGTTTGTTGTTTTGTTTTGTTTTAGATTCCACCTATAAGTGAAATAATTCTGTATTTCCTTTCTTCTGACTTATTTTACTTAGCATAATGCCACCAAGTTTTAACAGTGTTTACACAAGTAGCAAGATTCCCTTCCTTTTTAATGCCTGAAAAATATAGAAATATGTAATATACTTTATCCACATTTTGTACCCATTCATCCAGCAGTAGGCACTTAGATTGTTTCCATGCCCTGGTGTAACAAATGCCACCATGATCATGGGAGTGCAGATATCTTTTCAAGTTAGTGTTCTCATTTTCTTTAGATAAATTCCCAGAAGTGAAATAAGGTAGTTCTTTAGTCTACATATATCTATGTACAAATAAAGAATCATTAGAAAACAGATAGGAATTTTTTTCTTCTTGCTTTTTAAACCTATGAGTGTAGCTTGCTCCCCTTGTCATTCACATCTGGTTCGAGAACCTCTCTTAGTACTTTCTTAGCCTCTCCAGAGCTTTCTTCTGACATAATCTTAAAGCCCTCCAGCCTCACAAACACAACACCTGTTTTCCTTAGCAAATTATTTGTCCAGAGGTGAGATATTTTAACTCCTTCATGGTTTTTGAGTAAATATACACAGAGGTACAAACAAGCACACATGTATATCTGTGTGCTTGAGCATGCATGTGTATTAAATGATAATTCACCTGTATTGAAGCTCCCTATTCTTAGCCTCTACTTCTCAGGTAGAATTACCAGTCATCACTTCTATTTTAATACATCCTTTCTTTCATCCATCTCGTCTGCTAAGATGAAATTGTTGTGTGATGTAGAGTTTTCCAGATAAGCTCAGCTAGGACCTTGCTTACAATCGCCTACAAAATCATAAAGGCATTTGAGAGTGGTACATGCTCTTGCATAACTTGAGGTATTTTCTCTCAGCTATGGAATCATAATGATAATAATAACAGTTATAATTTATTATGTGGCTGATATTTTGCCTTGGCACAATTAATGGATTTGCATCCATTAATTCATTATTTAATTTTATCCTCACAGTAGCCCTTTGAGGTAAATATTAAAAGCATTTGGAGATGAGAAGAGGAAGGTTTATTTAAAGCAAGATGTCAAGGTTTATAGACCTAGAAAGTAATCGTGCCAAGATTTGAACCTAAAGGTGTTTGAGTCCCTCACACATTCTGTTCACACATACATATTTAGATATATGCAGAGTGTGAGAGCCTTTTAGATAGGGTTAATTTAATGAGCTACTAAGTGCAGTTAGTATGCCATAGTCTGAACTAGCTGTGAAGATATAATGATTAGCAGAAACATTTCTGTTTCTTTTTTAAAAATATAATTTATTGATTTCTTACAGAGAGTAAGAGAGAGGGATAGATAGCTAGAAACATCGATGAGAGAGAAACATCCATCAGCTGCCTCTTGCACACCTCCTACTGGGGATGCGCCCACAACCAAGTTACATGCCCTTGACCGGAATCAAACCTGGGACCTTTCAGTCTACAGGCCGAAGCTCTATCCACTGAGCCAAACTGGTTAGGGCCATTTCTGTTTCTTATTGAGATTAAGGAGAGGAGGCATATATTAATCAAACTATCAACAAATGTAGAATTACACTTTCAATAAGTATGAAAAGAAAGACATATGCTAGTGTATTGGTGGGGGTTAATATGGATAGGAAAATCAGCTTATGTATTTATAAATAAATACCTTGTAAACTTATTCCCCAATTTAAAAGTCAACTTACCCTTTTTTAACTGCACAATGATGCAAAAGTGACACCTATTCAGTAGATATTGTACCTCCAATTTTGAATTTTTATCTTATTCCAGACTAACAATATGTAGTATGAATACTCCTTTGTGATGCTGGGCTAATGTATGTGTCCTAAGCATGTTCAGGTAGCTTAGGTGTATTAAATGCTTTTAGACTTGATATTTGTAAGTTACATTAGATTTATCAGGACATAACCTCATCATAAGAGGAGAAACATCAGTATATAAAAAATGAATGGAAGATTTATAGGTAATGACAGATGAGAAAAGTACTTCAAAAAGAAGAAAAAAACATTTGCAAAGATTGTGAAACTTAAAAGGGCATAAATAAATTAAATAAGGTATTCAAAGCAGGCCCCTTTGGAGTTAATAATGCAGAAACAAGACTCAGGCAGACCATGCATGTTAATGATTTTTATATTTTATTGATTTAAGAGAGGAAGGGAAAGGGAGAGATAGAAACATCAATGATGAGAGAGAATCACTAACCATCTGCCTCCTGCATGCCCCCCACCTGGGCAACGAGCCAACACCCAGACATATGCCCTGACTAGAATCAAACTGGTGACCTCTTGGTTCCTGGGTCTACGCTCAACTGTTGAACCACATCCATCCAGCTGTTCTTATTTTTTCATCAGAGTGACGGGAAGCCCGTGGAGGACTTTATAGTCAGTGAGATGCTTAACAAGACTATGTTTAGGAAAAGATGCCCCTGGATGCAGTGTGGAGGAGATTGGGGGAGAATGAAGTAGATGTAGATTAGTCAGTCCTGGTGGCAGTCTTGTTGAGAGCTGACGGAGACTGGCACAGAAGTTATGATGAGTGGAGAGATTTGACAGATTTGAAATCTTTTCCAGAAATAAAATCAATGGAAATTAATGATGGATTGGATTTCATGGTGTAGGAATGGGAATCAAGGATATCTCCTATTTCTTGATTCATGTAAATGGAAGAAAAGGGTATAGTCATTTACTGAAAATAGGAGTAGTGGAAGAATATATGATTTCATAGTTCTATCAGTGATCAACTAATTTATGAAGAAGGTATTTTTAAATAGCAGTTATTGCATTGTCAGGTATATCTTAGATAATTGCTAAATGCCCAGCTAGATACATGATATGCTGAGGGTTGCCAAAATGTAAAAATATGCTCGAGAATCTTTACATATTTATTGGGGCACCAGGAACTCTAGAAGTCACTATTGAGTTCATGTATCAAGTTCTCTACTGATAAAGTCAAGATATTTGTATCTATTTATAGATCATTCTTTAATTCGGTTTATGGTAGATGCTCAATTAAATACTTGTTGAGTGAATAAATTATAACTCTCAGTAGCAAAGTATTCATAGTTTGCTGATTAATACATTTAACAACTATTTAATTAACTTAAATTAATTTAATAATTTAGTTCAAAATAAAGTGCAAAACCAAATCATTTCTAAAATGGGAAAGAATCACAAAGATAGATTTTACTTTAATCTCAGAATAATGTGTTAGTATAGCTTCCATAAATTCAGTGTTTCTATCCCTCCATTTTTCCCCATATTACACATGCACACTTGTCTTTAGAATCCAAAGAAAGGGTTAATTTATTCCTAACGGAGACTACATAAAGACAGAACAGGTCTTAAAAGGAGTCTTAAAAGGTGTAAAATGAAGAAGTGCGTTCTCCAGCTATGTGAGTTATTCAGGCCACCAGATGTCACTAAAGATCAAGCAATGGTGAAAGGCTTCCCACAGTGTAAATTCTACAGAGGCTTCTGACAAGTTAAGCAAACACAGGGGAATCTAATATATTTTTTAAAGAAAAGTAACTGGAAGGTTTCTTTTACTTTTTTTTCTTTCTGTCTTCCCTTCAGTGCATCTGGAAGAATAAAAAAATAATAATAAAGAATGCCTATGTTGCAAACACTACCAAAATTCACATCACTTTTGCCTCATACCCTAATAAAAAAGAATAGATGTTACAGTTCAGCAGAGCATAGTTTTTGTTTCAGCAATTTGTTTGAATGTGAGCAATATTTTTCAAGCTCCATTTTTCTGTGACTTCATAAAGGGAGACCGTCATCCCAGCTCATTTCTGTTAATGACCCTTTACATAGTACCTTGCTTGTAAGGGGTGCAGCAGAGGCTGAATATGTTCCCATTATACTGGCCACCTACAATGGGTAGTTAATCGTGAAGAAAATTCATGAGCTGAATGTCTCCAGAAGCCTATGCTCTTTGGCAAACGAACAGGGGACAGCCACTTTGAGTTTTAATTTCTTCAAGGAGCTCTTGTTGTAAAATGTCTATCTTCTCTATAAAATTGGGCAGAGAATTAACAGCAGGACAAAAACAGCTAGTGGAACCCGATGAGAGGCCTTGATTACAAGAGTGTTTGTTGTGGGTTTTTTAGAAGTTTTCACAAATTTCTCATCAGGAGAAAAAGTTATATTCTTGCACTCTCTGAATTTTACGTTTTAAATCATGAACAACTAAGAAAACCGAAGCAGGACTAGTCTTTCAGCAAGGCTAGCATTTTGGTTTGTATCCATCAGAAGTATTTTGTGGATCAACTTTAGTTCAAAAAGTATTGATAGAAGACTGGATACCTCACATATTGATTCAATATTTATGCAACACATCATGTCAGAGGACCTGCTGCATACCAGGTACTTTCCCAGGTGCTGGGGATGCACCAGTGTAGAAAATGGAAACTGGCTATCCCGAAGCTTACCTTCCAGCACAGCGTGGTGGGGAGTATAGAGGCATGGAGAGGGAAAACACACCAATCAGCAATGAGTCATTTTATACATGTTATAGAAGAAAAGAGGTGGTAGCATGGAGAACAACTGAAAGTGCCAGGAAATAATGAGTAGGATCCAACCATATTAGGTTTCAAGCACTGACTAGAGAAACACAGAGACTTCCTTTCAAGACCTTTACTTCCTCGCCTGAGGGCGATTTAAAAAAGGCAAATAACTTCTAGTTCGGTTAGAGCCACATTCAGCTGGGTAGAGGAGGAGTTTCATTGGAATGAGGGCAGTGCGGGGCCCATGGAACAATAGGTGTCTACTGAAAGGTTAAACGTCAGTTTCACTAGATCTTGGGTGGCAGGCACACGCCTTCACTGGTGATAGAGTGGACTTGTGAACACTTTTTGAAAGTCATTTCAAGAGCCAAAGAAATATCCACACTTTCTTTGACCTATCAGTGCATTCTGATGATACACGCTATATAAACTATATTTTGAAGAACATATGTTTCATAAGGATGCTTATGAAAGTGTCATTTTCATAATGAAAAATAAAAAGCAGCCTGGGTATTCACCAAGATTTGAGAAGTTATACATTTATGGTACATCAGTCAGCATGATAAAATAATAATTACTCACCACAAGTGACAATTAAATATTACCAAATAAAATATTGTTAAAAGAAAAGCATGGTTTGAAGATATCTGTGGTACATGTATATTCATATGGGTAATAAAAAACCCAAAAGGAAAAATAGAAAAGGAGGCTAGTTTATTTGATATATTCAACTATGCAATAAATATCCTTGAAGACTCATAGTAGTTAGCCATGTTTGAGAGTACACAGATGAATAAGTCAAGGCTGTCTCATCAAGTTATGGATGGTAAAGAGGTCCATATGTGTGTATATGGGAAAACATGAGTTGCATTGGTTTTGTGAACAGCTCACAGAGGCTCAGGGAAAGAAGAAAAAGATGAGAGACGGTATTTTTGAGGCATGTGCTGTGTGTTAGGCCTTTTCTGGGGACTTTCACCTATACATCTTCTTAGGTCTTCAAGAAAAACTACAGTTTTTATTTTATTGTATCTGATGTATTTGTAGATAAACTGAAACTTTGAACAGTTAAATAGTTTGATTACAGTCAATGCTGAAATAAGTAGTAAATCTATAATGTAAACATTTGGTTTTAGATCCCCCAATATATCCTATACCTCCTCCTTGGAAATATTGAGTCAAAAGGGGAGGGGGAATTGGGGAAATGATAAGTATTTCCTCACAAATCATTCACAGGGGAAGAGGCATTTGCATTGGGTCTTAAGTGTAGATGAGAGGCTGTTGAGACATTGTTCCAAGTTTGGGAAACTGCATGTGCAAAGGCCCTGAGACCTGCAGGGACACCACGGCTCTTTGCATGTTTTACGCAATGGCTAGAGACAGAAAGCGGAGGAGGAGCATGAGAGCAAGAAGGTTGATGGAGATCAAAGGGGCTGAGGTGTGAAGGCTTTGCAGGGCATAGTAAGGAGGTTGAGGTGATGGAAAGCTGAAGACTCTTCAGATTTGTAAAGGGAGTGTACTTGTGTCTTTGTTTAGCTCTGTCTTGTCCAAATGCAGAGACCAAAGACAGATGCCAAAACAGAGCATTTGCTTACACCTCAAGAGTAATTCTGCCAAACAATATTGGTACGACTACTCACAGAATCATAGAAATTAACACCAGAGCAATCTGGAGTCGGCTCTCCGTGTCTGCCCATGCAATGTTCCTCTGTTCAAGCCTGCCTCTAGGCTGCATGGAATTTGCTTATCAATATTGCCATTCCTTGTTATTGTAGAAGGTGTTCTTGTTATTTTTAGTTCATTATCATCAAAGGAATCAGTGTATAAATAGAATTTTCGGTAAAATTTTGTTAGCTATTTTGCTAAACAAATTTTTATTTTTTTATTTTTGAGGTTTTAAACATAAGCCCATGAACTTTTGTATTTACAAATGGACTAATTTTCTGAGGAGTTTTTTTTGGATGTAATATATAATTCTAGCACCATTTTATCTATTTTGGGGACTCAATCAGAAATTGTATGTGTATATATATTTTTTTTCAAACATGTATGCACATATATAATATTTTAAAATTTTACATGTATATCATATAGTAAAAAGGATATATATTCATATATGTGTGTATGTATATATATATATATATATATATATATATATATGTTAGTATATACACACATCTTAAGAAAATGTTGACTATGTTTAAAGATATACAGCGGACCTTTGAATAACATCATTTATTTTAACATCATTTCATTATAACAGTGATGCGATGTCATATGAGCTTAATTTTTATTTACATCAATTAGCTTCTGGTAAAACTTGTTTTCTTATACATTGTTTTGCTACAGTTTCAAGAATCAATCGACAACATTAAGTCAGGACTTACTATATTGGGAATTCCAGATCCATATAATTATGGAGCAACAGAGTCTAGATATCCAAAACTCATTTATAGACGTAACAGTAATTACAATAGAGATGTCGCCCAAAGTAGTTTCATCAATCCCAATGACTATTTCTCCCTGTAGACTTTTATCATCTTTTGAAAGAAGTATTTTGAAAATCTGTAGAAATCACTGTATGCCTTCTTGTGAGGAAAGAGCTGCATTCTCAGTAAGACGTATGCAAATGTCCTTGGTTATAAAGAAAGAATCCAAGAAAGACAAACAAAGGAAAAGACATGTGCAACATGAATAGAACTGTGCTTTCAGGCGACAACTTTCTAGGTTGTCCATGAGCTATCATTTTTTCTGAGAGGCTTATCTTGAGATTATCACAGTAACAAATAACAGTGTTTCCAGCCTCACCAGAATTTCAAATTGAAATGAAATGGAATAAAGGATAATGTCAAACAAACAAAAATCCTTCAATAGTGATAATGGCTAAATTACTTTGTTGAGAAAGTTGTAGCTAAACATGTAAGGACCAATGTTTCTCCTCATTTTTAAAAATAATCTGAAAATACTGAATGCTTCAACAGAGATACAACCAAGGATAGATAGATAGATGGATAGATATTACATAAACACAAACATTTTTAGGAAGTAATTTTCTGTAAATGTAGGTTAGAAAAAGTAATTCAATTAAAATAATAGTAAGGCTCCATTTGGCTATTAAAACTACATATGAATAGGGTGAGAAGATACATCTGTGGGATGGAGTTTTTATACTAAAATGAATACTTTAGTATATTTTTGAGGTAATGGTTGCTTTAATTAAGAAAATGAAGTAGCTTGGTAGGGTGTTATTTTATACCCAGAAATATCTTGTGTGTCAACATCTCCTAATAAAAGAACTCATAATTATTTTTTTTAGAATTGAAAGTGTAAATTAAGGAAATGGAGAAAACTATGCAGCTTAGCCATGCATTTATGTAAAATATATTAGATTTTTGGACTATTTTATATCTTTATGGGATAATTATTACAATAGATTGCAGTGTCTTAAGGTATTCTATACATTCAGACAGACCGGAGCTCAAATTCCTTTAACTTCCACTTACAAGTTTGTAATAGGCATGTTGTTTGACATCTCTGGACCTTAGAATGTTTTTCTATAAAGTTTAAATACTGGTAGCATTATGTAAATCAGGTGACTCATTGGATTTCTCTACCAGCTTAATTTTTTAAATAAAACTGTAACATTAAAGCAAAGCTCAAATTCTGTGCTTTTGGAACTTTAGCAGATCCAGTCTAGAATCTAACTGCTTAACTATCCTGACAAAATCATTTAGTCTTTTTGAGCTACTAGAGCTAGGAAGTTTATTTTATCCATTTTACTTTCTCTACACAAAGTGTCAAAACATAATAGATACTAATAAGAAAAATGTCTTTAACTTTTTCTTAGTGTTTTCTTACTAATTGTTACTGTGCAACAGTAACAACTTCTTAAGCATCAGTGGTTTAAATGTATGAACATTTATTTATCACCCATGCAAAATTTAGTGTCTATTGAGTGTCTCTCATTGCAGGCTCTCCTCTAAGCCGTGATGGAGATTTATTTTTAGCTCTGTCAACCTTGTGACACTACCATTTGTGGTTGTTGTAGGGTACGCAGGATGGATAAACTTGTGATGATTCTAAGAACTGTGTCTGAGAGTGGATTAAAACACTTCTGCCCAAATTGTACTGACCAGATTCAGTCATGTGTTTACAAAATACCTTTCAAAAGGGCAAGAGATGTAGCCTTGCTGTGTACCCTTGAAGAAGAAATGACATAGTGAACATGCAGTATAATCTCTGCCACAGTGTGTAAGAAATCAATTTTTCTATAAAGCTTTTCCCAACCAGCTGATTCAACTGATAATTTTATTCTCTCTGCTAAGAAGGGCACAATAGTTTTCGTATGGTGATGTAAATATTTATTTTATATAGATAATTAGATAACTTTTAAAAATATATTTTTTATTGATTTCAGAGAGTAATGGAGAGGGAGAAAGAGATAGAAACAACAATGATCAGAGAATCATGATCAGCTGCCTCCTGCACACCCCCTACTGGGGATTGAGCCTACAACCTGGGCATGTGCCCTGACCTGGAATTGAACTGTAACCTCCTGGTTCATAGGTTGGCACTCAATCATTGAGAAACTCTGGCAGGGCTAGAAAACTATTTTTTTATTATTATTCTGTGAAAATATACCTGGTACAGATCTCTAAACATAGTATTTAATTTTTCTTTTCTGAAAACATGACTTGCAGAAGATATTTGGCATGAGATACGGTTCTAGATATTTGATAGACCAACACAGAGGAAATGAGTTATTCTTTGTGACATTAGATGATAAAACTCTAGGCTATGAATAGGTGTTGGAGGAATATAGGTTTCGATTCAGTCTATAAAAAGTCCTCCCAAGAGAATAAGTTAATTTGGTCATAGTGACTTCTCAGTCTCTAGAGATATTTTAACAGTGCTCAACAGCAACAGACAGTGGAAGGAGATTGTCTCTGATGTTAGACTCTTCTGGGATTACATTTAAGTTCCACCAGCTACTAATAGCTAGCTCCTGACAGCGTAGACTTGTCAAGTTAACTAAATTCATAGAGCTTCCCATTTTTCATGTATTCCATGGAGTTTCATCTGTCATATTTCTTAAGTAAGAAATAAAAATCAACTCTAGTTGATTCAAGTAGAAAAAGAATTTATGGAGGCTCCTGAATAATTCACAGAATTAACAGAAACCGAGCAGAACTAAACTAAGAGACCAGACAGAAGCTAAGATGGAATAGGCCTTAGAACTATAGCCAAAATCATTCTTCGAAACATCTGGTACTGATGCCACTGAACACCTTGGCATTGATGATACTGCCTTCACTGTTGATCCTCCAACTCTGGAAACTGATTAACAAATGTCACTGAAATGAATTATTTTCTTATTGAACTGCTTTGTGTCATTCTGACCACTTTCAAATTCCTGTGCCAGAACTTCTCATCGCTTGGGTCTCACCTATATGTGATGTCTGTGCTATCAAAGAGGAGATAAAATTAGAATCTGACTTGCCTCTTACCAAGACTTATATGGTGGGAAAATCCCCAAGGTGGAAGGATCTAATTACTGGACATGTAAAAGTCATCTATATGATATAACAATTATAACAACCTTAGCTTAATGTGAGAATTACTAAAATATATTTTAAAAGGTATAATATCACAATATATCTTGATCTAGTTTTGAAGTCATGGCTTAAAAACGTCATTCCTTCTTCATGGACAGTTCGCTATGATGCACACTGAACACCAGGGTGCATATACTCAATGCAGAACCTGCCCCCTGGTGGTCAGTGTGCTTCCACAGCCAACCTCCCATGGTCCTCCCCTCAGCTGACTGTCCCTGATCAGGACTGGGCGAGACCCTGTGGCCCTGATCACCAGCCAGGCCAAGGGGCTCCACACGTACACGAATTCATGTACCGGCCCTCTAGTATCTGTATAAAATGTCAATGTATTTGACAGAAAAAATAACATTGTAGAACTAATAAATTAATTTAAAAAGTTGCAGGGTATGTGACCCATATACAAAACTAAATGTATTTCTATATATTAACAATCAAAATTAAAAAGCAATACTATGTATAATAGTATCAAATATATGAAAAGTTTAGAATACTGAGAAAATGTATGAAAACCAAAACACTAAAAATTGAAATACATTGTTAAGAGAAATGAAGTCAGATTAAGTAACTGGAAATATATATTGTACATGGTTATAAAACATAATATTTTTCTGATATTAATTCTCCATAAGTGGCTCTATAAATTTAATATAATCCTAACTAAGATCTCAGTCAGATTTTGGGTCAACATTGAAAAACTCACTCTAAATGTAATGTAGAAATTCAAAGTACCCCATCAGCCCTAGCTGGTTTGACTCAGTGGATAGAACTTCAGTCTATGGACTGAAGTATCATGGGTTTGAATATGGTCAAGGGCACATACATCTGTTGAAGACTTGACCCCTGAGCTCATGTGCTAGGCAGCCAATCATCAATGTGTATGTCTCACCTCAATGTTTCTTTCTGTCTGTCTCTCCCTCCCCCATTCCACTTTCTCTTAAAAAAAAAATCAATGGGAAAATATCCTCAGGTGAGAATTAACAAGAAAATAAAAATAAGAGTATCAGATCAAATTAGAAAAAGAACAAGTTGGAGGGCTAATATTATATTTCAAGGCATTTTAGAAAGACAGTATTAAGAAAATGTATATTGGCATTGCAATAGATGCAGTGGTTCTCAACCTTCCTAATGCTGCGACTCTTTAATACAGTTCCTCATGTGGTGGTGACCCCCAACCATAAAATTACTTTTGTTGCTACTTCATAACTGTAATTTTGCTACTGTTATGCATCATAATGTAAAAATCTGATATGCAGGATATATTTAGGCGACCCCTGTGAAAGAGTCATTCGACCCCCAAAGGGGTCTCGGCACACAGGTTGAGAATCACTGGATTAATGGAACAGAACAGAGTTCAGAAGTATAAGAGCAACTGATTTTTTGAAACATTGAATACTTATTTACAAAACAAAACAAAAATAATAATAAAATTATTTTATCCATACTTTATACCATATACATAAAGTACTCATGTTATTAGAATCATAGCCCTAAATGTAAAACATGAAACTATTACAGGTTTAGAATTTAAATTAAAAAAGTTCTTTGTGACCTTGGGTTAAGCAACATTTTCTGAGACACAAAAACAAAATAATTAACTGATAAATTATATTCCAACAAAATTAAAAGCTCCAATGTCTTCAAAAGTTTTTGATAATTAAATAAGACCAGACACAGACTATGTAAACATTTGCAAAAAAATGTTTTTGATAAAGGACTTCTATCAGATTATATAAAAATCCCTCAAAACACAAAAATAAAACAAATAAAAAAAAACCTTGAAAATTTGGATAGACAGTTATATATGGAAGTCAAAGAAGCACGTGAAAAGATGTTCAACATAATTCATCATTAGGAAAATGCAATGTTACTCCATATTCCTAATAGAAAGGTTACAACCTAACAGGTTGACAAATACAATTGAATACTATAAATTGGTAGAGTCTTTGGATAATAATTTCTGAAAAAGTATAACATTCATCTACCATACAATGTAGTAATTCTACATTGAATACTACCTAGCAACAAAAAAAAATTAACTGTTGCCACCTGCGATAACATAAATGGATCTCAAAATAATATGCTGATTGAGAGAAACAGGACAAAAACAATGCTGCATAACTTTTTTATACAGAATTTTAGCAAATACAAAGCAATCTAATAATAGAAAGGAGATCAGTGGTTGATGGGATGGAGTGCAACTGAGACTGGTGAAAAAGAGATATTACAATGAGGGAACTTTGAATGTAATCTTTATTATCGTATCAGCGGTGTTGTTTTTATAGTGCATATATGTGTCAAAACTTATCCAATTGTACATTCTAAAAATGTGTAGTTTATTGTGTCAATGATACCTCAATAAAGCTGTAGAAAATTTAAAAAGAAAGACGGCTCCCTAATAATGAGTAAGTCATGTAATGTACATAGAGGATCAATAAAATGCATATGCTTGGTTCAGCAAGTGGCTCAGAGAATTAGTACTTAGTGCAGCAAGAGGCTTAAGGGATGGCCTAAGAAAACCAAGGAAGGCTATGCTGAACTGAATTTTAAAGGACAAGAAGCAGGTGAATCCACAAGGGAAGTGTTCCAATAAAAGAGTCTTTACGCACAAAGGCGTGAGAGATGAGAGAATGTGGTATGTTTCCAAAACTACAACTTAGGTCTGTTCCCAGTCACCAAATATTGTGTTTGATCCCCAGCCTAGTTTTCTTGTTTTCTGTGAACACTACATCGGTTTTAAAATGGCACATTTTGAAACTGTAGGTTTCCTTAGGGCCAGGTATGTGGGTTTATAGAGAAGGGTGTTTGATCACAACTATTTCAACAAGAGCAGGTCCCTTTAATCCTTTTATGTATTAACTAGGGGCCCGGTGCACGAAATTCGTGCATGGGTAGGTGGGGGAGGGGGAGGGCAGGTGGGGAGTTCCCTCAGCCCAACCTGCACTCTCCCCA
>PVJC01036118.1:0-17904 GCA_004026665.1 Murina feae | reverse complement strand
GGGGGGGCCCTTAGCCTGGCCTGTGCCCTCTTGCAGTCTGGGACCCCTTGGAGGATATCCACCTGTTGGTGTGCCTGGCCAGCCTGGGTGAGGGGCAGAGGGCTGTTTCAGGCTGCCCACAGCCCCTTTAGGGTTTGGGTCCCTACTGGGGTGCCTGGCTGGAAGCAGCTATTGGGGGTTTATTTAACTTCTATAATTGAAACTTTGTTGCCTTGGTTCCCCCATGCCGCCCCCCCCCGTACCCCCCTCCACCCCCGTCAAAGCCTGGGTTACCCCTGGCAACCCAAGGTCCCAGCCCCGCAGTATCTGGGGGTTTGTTTATCTTCTATAATTGAAACTTTGTAGCCTTGAGTAGAGCTCAGAGCCTGTAGGGCCCTGGTTTCCTCCATTGCCCAGGGCAACTCCAGCTCCGTGGCAGCT
Source organism: Murina feae (assembly GCA_004026665.1). Lineage (NCBI taxonomy): Eukaryota > Metazoa > Chordata > Mammalia > Chiroptera > Vespertilionidae > Murina > Murina feae. The sequence continues at coordinate 17,484 of PVJC01036118.1, read as the reverse complement.
GCCATCTTAGTTGAGTTAATTTACATATTTGCTCCTGATTGGTTGGTGGGCATGGCTTGTGGGTGTAATGGAGTGAGGGTCAATTTGTGTATTACTCTTTTATTAGATTAGATAATAAATGGACATGTTTTCATTACAAAAGATTCAAATTATAAATTAAGGCATGGAAGTTCTTGTACCCTGTACTTCTATTTCTTTCTCTCTCTCTCTCTCTCTCTCTCTCTCTCTCTCTCTATATATATATATATATATATATATATATATACTCTAATAAAAGCATAATATTGAAATTCACTATTTCTCCAGGATGCCTAAGCCATGTCCACCAGCCAAAGCCATGCCCACCAGCCTATCAGAGCAGCTGTATGCAAATTAATCCAGCCAAGATGGAGGCCGGCAGGCAGCCATGGAGAAAGCAGCAGTGGGTGAGGGGTGGGCAGCAGCAGGCAGCAGTGCGTGCAGGGGGTGGTGGCGGGTGCAGTGCGGGCAGTGGCGGTGATGGCGATGGGGTCTGAGATGCGTGGGGACCTGGCCTGCAGGTGGGCTGGCCCACACTCCAGTGGCTGCGAGCCCCGTGTCTGCTGGCGCTGCTGCCACTAGGGTCCAAGGTGTGCGGGGACCTGAGAATCAGGGGGCGTGGCCAGCCAGACCCATCTGGGAATCCCCAGCTGCTGCCTTGGCCTAGGCTGGGCTGGGGCCATGGCTGCCGAGGAGGGGATGAGGGGGCATGATCCATCGGGGACCCCGCAGGCGGTGCCCTGCAGCGCCTGCTTGCCCATCTCTGTAGTGAGGAGCAGACAGGCCCGGCAGAGAACCACGTGGAGTGGGTCCAAGCCATCAGTAGCACATCTCCTGAGGGCTCCCGAATTGGATAAAGTGCAGGTCTGGGTGAGGGATCTCCCCGCTTGCCCTCCCCCACCCGCACCCCAACCTAGTGTGCACCAGGTCCCTAGTGTGTATGTGTATGTATGTATGTGTATGTTTGTTTATTTATTTATTTATTTATTTATTTATTTATTTATTTATTTATTTATTTATTTATATAGAGAGAGCCTGGTGCATGAAAATTCATGCAGTCGGCGGGGGATATCCCTCAGCTTAGGCCTGCTCATCTGGGGATCAGGCCTAAGCTGGCAGTCAGACATCCCTCTGGCAGCCCGGGAGCCCTTGGGGGATGTCTGACTAATGGCTTAGTGTTGCTGAAGAGGTGGGAGAATCTCCTGCCACTGCCTCTGTGCTGGCCAGCCATGAGCCAGCTTCTGGCTGAGCAGTGCTCCCCCTGTGGAAATGCACTGACCACCAGGAGGCAACTCCTGCGTTGAGCATCTGCCTCCTGGTCGTTAGTGCGTGTCATCAACCAGTTGTTTCGCTGTTCGGTTGATTTGCATCTTAGCCTTCTATTATATAGGACTAGAGGCCCGGTGCATGAAAATTTGTGTAAGAATAGGCCTTCCTTCCCCTGGCTGCTGGCACCAGCTTCCCTCTGGCACTGGGGACCCAGGCTTCCCTCAGGCTGCCCGCAGGCACCCGGGACCCGGGCTGGCTTCCCTCTGGCACTGGCTTGGTCAGGAAGGATGTCTGGAATGATGTCCGGTCTAATTAGCATATTATAGCATATTACCCTTTTATTAGTATAGAAGTATAGATTACTGTTACATTTGTTTTGTATCCTCTTATTTTATTTGCTATACCTTTACATTTAATGTATACATGTGTACTCATAGTATTTATCTTTATGAAACTAGGTATTACATTTTGTTTCACATAATCAGTTTTAAGTACCTATCATATATCAGATCCTCTTTAGGCAGTAACATTGTTTGTTCAACAAATGTTTCCTAAATGTTTTCTAAGTACCAAGCAATGTTTTGGTGCTTGTGAAGGAAAAGAAAAGCCCTGCCCTTTGAGCTGACATTCTAAAGGTCCACACAGGAACAAAAAGTCAAATGATGATAAGTGGTCTGAAAAACATTAAAGCAGGATAAAAGAGGATAGAGACTGACTATCTTAAATACTATGGTTAGAAAAGGCATTTCTGAAAAGTGGGCATTTCAGCAAAGATTTGAAAGAGATGGAGCAGCCATGTAAATATATTCATCTGGGGCAAGAGCTGAGGGAATAGCAATCACAGAGGCCCTGTTTGGAATGTTAAAGAAACAACAATAAAGTTATTTAGTCAGAACAACAAAAATTGAATAAGGAGAGGGGTGGAAAAGGAGTTGTGTAGGTAATAGGGGGACATATGGAGCTTTAGGGCTGCAACAACGCTGGGTGGCTTAAACAACAGAAATTTGTTTTTTGTTTTCATTTCTGGAGGCTAGAAGTCAAAGGTCAGGTTTGGTTTCTTTTCAGGTCTCTCTTTGGCCTGCAGATGGCCACCTTCATGCTGTGTCCTTACATGGTCTTTCATGTGTGTGTGGACATGTCCAATGTCTATGTATACAAATTTCTTCTTATAAAAACACCGATTAGATTAGGGCAACTATAATGGCCTCATTGTAATTTAGTAATCTTTGTAAAGGCCCTGTTTCTAAATGCAGTCACATTCTGAGGTATTAGAGGTTAGGATTTTCACAAAGACTTTTGGGGAAACAGTTTAGCTTATCACATGCTTGATCTACTTTATTCAGGCTGCTGAGGATAGATTTGAGGTTTGTGTGTCGGGTGGGGGTGAGGAGTAAGCTGGAGTATTGAGGTTATTTAAAAGCGATTTTTGATATGGAAAGCAGATAAATCCATGCATTCAGTCTTCTATCTTAATCAAGTCTTTCTTTTCTTTGTACCTTAATAATTTCGCTTTCTGCTAGACAAACTTTTTTCTTATCGGCAAGGCTCAAATTAAGTGTGCCTTGTCTCAGAGGCCTTCCCTGATTGCTTCTTTCTAATAAGTGTTTACATCTATCATTTTGTATTGTACTGGCTTAATTGTATTACATGGTACTATACAGTGAGTACCTGATGATGAGGAATGTGGTTTTATTCTTTTTTACCCTTAATATAGCATGGTATTTAATACATTAAAAGCTGCTAAGCATCCTGGCCAATGTCGCTCAGTGGTTGAACATCAACCTATGAACCATAATGTCACGGTTGGCTTCCAGGTTGGAGCACATGCAATCCCTCAGTAGGAGCATGTAGGAAGCTGTCGATTGATGATTCTCACTAATCATTGATGTTTCCCTCTCTCCTTCCCTTCTTTGACATCAATAAAAATATGTTTTTAAAAAGCTGCTAAGTAAGTGCTTATTGAATAACACGTAAGAATGAGTATAAACAGAAGTTCATAGTAGGCACTGGTCATCAAGCAGGCACAGCAGTTTACTAAAATAGGATAGATAATCATCTCTCTGCAGGGTTACTCGGCTGTGGGATTTAGTTTTCTTAGTGCTATGTTCATTTTTTAGCCCATAAAAGCAGCTTTGGTGACTGGTATAAAATAGCAAATACATTGTATCAAAGGGAACCAACAAAGTTTAAATGTATGAGATTTTGCTTTAATGTTTAAGCTTACATGTCTGCTCCGTACATTGGGGGATATATTTCTCTTAAGTCTTGTTTATTAAATACTTACAAGCTAAAAAAATAATAAGGTAGTCTGAATGGGGGCTTTAACTTCTAAAATTTTAACTTCTAAGATTTGTCTTTGAGTAACTTTTTATAGTTTAAAATTTAAAAATATAAATGGTAATTTAAAATGTACACTATATATAGGGATGGGCAAAAGTAGGTTTATAGTCATTCATTTGGAAAATAATGTAATAATACAGTAATAAACTTGTGCATTCACAACTATAAACTACTTTTGCACACCACTGTATATAAAATACAATGTAATGTCTCTCATCCTTTCTTTCCAACTACTCAGAAACGGATAAGCTTTTTTGAGGTTCCTCTCCCAGAACAACCACTTTGATTAGTCTAATTTAAAATAGTGTTGGTTTTCCTGTGTGTACTTGAATTTTTACAAAATTTTTGCTAAGCTGATCACTTGTATTGGTGTATTCTAATAAATTGCTGATTCAAATGTATTTTGTTTTGCTTTGTTTTAGATACATCAGATTACAAAATGGCTTGCAGGCACTTTTGATTTCAGACCTAAGTAATATGGAAGGTAAAACAGGAGATGCAACAGATGATGAAGATGAAGAGGAAGAAGATGATGAAGATGATGATGACGATGATGATGATGATGATGACGACGATGACGAGGACGATGATGATGAAGATGAAGATTCTGGAGCTGAAATAGAAGATGATGATGAAGAGGGTTTTGATGATGAAAATGAGTTTGATGATGTTGATGAGCATGATAACAATGATCTTGATGCTGAAGTTAATGAATTGGAAGAATTAGAAGAGAGGGCAGAAGCCAGAAAGAAAACTACTGAAAAACAGGTGATTCATGTCTATTATATGTTTTTCTAATTTGGAAATTCTTTGGGATAAGTTCTAAACATATGTTTTATTTCTTAATGGCAAAAATGAAATCTGTATCTTTTGATCTTCAGTAAAGATTTATTTTGCATAAAGATTACATTTATAAACATTTTGCTTTTATTATAAAAATGAAAAATGTTTATTATAGAAACATGGAGAATAAAGACAGACAAAATATAGCCCTGACCAGTGTGGCTCAGTCGATTCCAGTTAGGGCACATACCCAGGTTACTGTTCGAACCATACCCAGATTTTGGTTCAGCCCTGGTCAGTTGGGGTGCGTGGGAGGCAACTGATGGATGGTTCTCGCTCACACTGATGTTTCTCTCTCTTTAAAAAAAAAAAAATAAAAATTAATAAAAATATTTTAAAAATAACCATAATTCTCAGAGGTAATCACTGGTAATACTTCAATATATGTGTATTTATATATATTATATATTTATATTTATATATAATTAATATATTATATATATTAAATGCTGGTAAGGTTCTGTATAATTTTAGCCTTGGATAGAGGAATAAGAAAGAGTATTATCCTTGGAGAAACTGGAAAAAGAAGAAGAACAGGGATAGTATAGAATCCTCACCTGGGCTTATGGTTCTAAGAGTCCTCATATGGGTAATTGAACGTGATTTATCTCCTTTTATGAGAAAACATCAAAAGTCTGGATAACTTATAAATTGTAAGAATTGAAATAGAAATGAGGAGTTGATATTAGTGTGATATGTAACAATCAATGAATAAATAAAGAGGATTAATAGGGAGAATTTCTATCTTTGGATATGTTTTGAAAAATGCTTCCTTTTTGCAATAGGAAGTACCTATATTAGTGGGTCATATTTTGTATGCATTGAAGTGGAATTGGTCAAATGTTTGTTAAAGCTAGTTTTTTGAATATTGATAATACATTTAACATGGTATAGTCCACATACTAATGACTTAAAGTTAAGATTACTAAAATCTAGATGTCAGATGTATTAGATTTTAAAGTGGTTAGTCCTCAAATATGTGAAGACGTGAGATAAAAGAAATAGATAGGTTTTAAATAAATCCTTTGATAGTCACTGTTCTGTAAAAATTATTTTCTAAAGAAGATTATGCCAGTTCTTTCACTAAGTTGTGAAGGGATTGAATCTTATTTGCTCCTTGCTATTCATATTATGAGTGATGGCTGTTTTGGGATGGCATGATAGGTCAAATGGTTTTAGCTTGGAAAACCAAAATACTGGGGGGAAAATGCATATATATGCCACTTGATAGTCTATTAATCCTATCAGACTGCTGTACTGATTTTTCGGTAATTTTTGAATCTGTTGCTATACTGCTTTGCCTAGGTAGTACTTTGCCTAGTATGTGAAAAAAAATGCATCACAAACTAACAATAACTAACCAATCGTGCTCAAACCTCATGGTTAGCCATTGCAAATGTCTGCCCCCATGTGTTTGAATTGACTTTGTGTGGTTTAAGGGACAGTTAGGTTCAGGGCCTCAGGTCTGGTAGGGTTAAGGTCTTTATTAATAAGTTGGCAATTAATAAGTTCACTTTAAAATAGATCTCATAATTCTACAGATAATCTCATAATATTAACAGAAAGGAAGAATACTGACAATATAGTGGAAAGAGTACTGACAATCAGGAAATCTGAGTTCTAATTCTAGCTCTGTCCGTATCTTTCTGGATGATCTTAGGCCTTTTCATTTTCTCATTTTTTACTCATTTCTAAAACAGAATTAGATTACATATTTTTTGAGGTCTATTTTAGCTCTAAGACTGATTGTGTTATAACTTCATAACTGAACACTCCCTATCTATAAATTTCTTCCTATATTTATTAGTGGCTTTTCTTGTGCTTCGGACTTCTTTATATCTTCTGTCAATTGATAAGCAAAACTCAGGTTAAATTTTAAAAGTTCTCTTGACAGTCAATTTTACTATCAAGACATAGTAAAATACCTTACATTTATACAGCAATGGTGAATCCCTTTGACAGATGAAGATGTATATGCAGTATTTTTGGTATTTCTTTTTATTTTGCTTCTGTTGATCAAATTCAAAATGTTTAACTCTTCTAGAAGCATCAAGGTCAGATTCTAGTGATCATTTAAAAAATGGTTTAGATACTGCCTTTCTTTTCTGAGAACTCAGTATGGTACATTCCTTCATAAAATATTGATAACTAATTTTCTGGGTGATATTAGAAAAGAATGGAGGAACCTAATGTAGTTTGAAGAGGACATCAAATTGTTTTGATTCAGATATAGTGGGTACATTAGTGAAAGGAAAGATCCCATGATTGTAATAATGGAAAATGGTTTATATTCATTGAATGAGTAAATGTCTGCAAAGGGAAATATACCGTCTTTTCCAGTGTATAAGACGACTTTTATACCCAGGAAAATCTGCTAAAAAGTTGAAGGTTGTCTTATAGGGCGGGTGTTGAAACTTCGGAGCCGAACTGGAAAATCTGCGGTCGCCGCAAACGGTGGGGGTAGCTCAAAAATATCCATATTCCATTCATTTCAATGGAGCTGGACGGAGACCACAAGTGTCTCTGGTCAGCTCCTTTTTGTGCCACATATGTCTCCGTCCGGCTCCATTGAAATGAATGGAGTGCGACTGGGTGCTCGCTGCATATGGCGGGGATGCAGCCACGGCCATTTTTGAGCTCCCCCCCATTGTATGCGGCGACCGTATGAAAGCAGCAAAAGCAGCGCTGTACAAGTATGGTAGAAGAAAATCCACTCACCAGGATTCGTGGAAAGAAGTGACTTAACGCGGTCCCGATGACAAGGTGAGGGGGTGCCTCACCGGGCACATGTTTAAGTGAAGGGCAGAGCAAGCTGCAGGTGTCCGGGACACCTGGGATATGGAAAAAAGAGATAGAGCGCCACTGTGTCCAGAAAAACATGCCCCTTTCACCCATCTGGCCCGCCCTTGTATCCTATTATCGTACCTCCTTCTCTGCCTCTCAGATCTTGCTTCTGAGGTCCAGTGCACTCAGTGCCCTACATTGGCCAGAACTCGAAAAACATGTAGCAGACATGGTGAATGAGCATCGCCAAAATGGTTATGTAGTGACACAAAATAAAATGTTTGTTTGCACTTTAGTGGGCCAAATCTAACCCAGATCACAGCAACAGATTTAAGTCCACTGTATCCTGGTGTACGAGATTCATGGGAAGGCATAATATGGTACTGAGGCAAAAGACGAAAATTGCCCAAAAATTACCTGCAGATCTTGATAGCAAAGTAAATAGTTTCCATCGATATGTAATACAACAGCACACTAAACATGGCTATGTGTTAAGTAGTATAGGAAATATGGATGAAACGCCAGTGAATTTTGTTATGGTTGGAAATAAAACTGTCCATCAAAAAGGTGTAAAAACAATTTTAATTAAAACAACAGGACATGAGAAGTCCAGTTTTACAGTGGTACTAGGATGCATAGCTGATGGTGCCAAACTGAGACCAAAGATTATTTTTAAAAGAAAAACAACGCCGAAACTCAAGTTCCCTGTTGGTTGTTTTGTACATGTGAATGAGAAAGGCTGGATGGATGAAGAAGGGGTAAAGCTATGGCTTGATAATGAATGGAGGCAGGTGACCAGGTGAACTTATTCAAAAACGTAGTCTTACTGGTGTGGGCTATATTCAGGGCTTATTTAACTCCCAGCACCAAGCAAAGGCTTGCAAGACTAAACACAGATGCGGCAGTTATTTCTGCAGGATTGACATCGTTGGTAGAGCCACTGGGTGTGTGCCTAAACAAGCCATTTAAAGATCGCATTCAAGAACAGTGAAATGAATGGATGGTTAGCGGCAAAAAATCATTCACAAAGGGAGGAAACATGCGTGCTCCACAGTTGGATATTTTGTGCAAGTTTGTCATAAAAGCCTGGAATGATATTGATGCAGAAACAGTAATCAAGTCTTTCAAGAAGTGTGGCGTATCATTCATTAGATGGTATGGAGGACGGCTACTTGTGGCAAGATGAAGAGGAAGCCGAAGCTGAGACCATACCATCTGATATGGAATTCAATCCATTTGATGACTGCCTTACAAATGTATCACAAGATGTCATTGATATAGTACTGATAATATCAGATCACGAACAGGAGGATTTTGAAGGCTTTTAAAGGGAAACTGTCACGCCAGCAAAACCTGTAAAAATACCGTAGTTTGCAGTTATGACGGGCGTTGCTAACTCGTCAGGGACTTGCCTGGCACTCTCTATTGTTTCTTATCTTCCTATCATCATCAGTTCCAGTTTGGTTGACAGCTTAGAAAACAAACAGCATGGCAGCTCCCATGGGTTTATTGTCTTATCCTTCCTTTCAGCTTTAGAGTGAATTAGGAAAAGTTTAATCCACTTGCACTGTTTTATGTTTACATGTTTGATGACAAACAGCCTTATGTTTATAAGTGACAGTTTTCCTGCATGTCATAAGCATTTGAATTAGAATTACCATATTGAAATCAAATTGGATTTTTAAAAAAATTTTTATTGGGTGTGCGTTGGAAGAGGGGTAGTCTTATACGGCCAGTATATCCCAAACTCTATATTTTAACTGGAAAAGTTGGAGGGTCGTCTTATACACCCAGTTGTCTTATACACCGGAAAATACGGTAGTAGTTTAGATAAGAGTAGGCTTAAGAATAGCATAGAGTTTTGCAGTGGTTTTATGATTTAATTTTTAATTGAAAAAATGTGAACCTTGTTTAAGGTGAATATGAAAATTAATATTGGAAGTGAGAAGAAAAACTTTGAGGTGTTGGGAGAATATTTACCTATTTAAAAAGTTAACTACTTTTCTGGGTCATTGTTTTTGTCCCCCTATATTTTCTTCCTCCCAAAAGGAAATTGTTCTTGATTTTTGAGATGAAGGTTTGAGAAATTAACAAGATTGAAATTTAAGTATATTATATACTGAATTATGGTTTGTTCAGGGCTTTCTTTTTTCTTTTCTTAAATATATTTTATTGATTTTTTTTTTTTACAGAGAGGAAGGGAGAGAGAGAGGGAGAAAGAGTGAGAGAAACATCCATGAGAGAGAGACATCAATTCAGCTGCCTTCTGCACACTCCCTACTGAGGATGTGCCTGCAACCAAGGTACTTGCCCTTGACTGGAATCAAACCTGGGACCCTTCAGTCCACTGAACCAAACCAGTCAGGGCAGGGCTTTCTTTAGTGAATTCTCAAGTATGAATTTCTGAAGTATGAATTTCTTGGGAAGTTAATTCTCAAGTATGAACTTCTTTTTAGCAATTGCAGAGCCTGTTTTTGCTGTGGTCAAAGCTGACTGATAGATTGTGGTTTAAGTCACCTTATACAAAAATGTCTTCAGCCCTGCTGGTTGAGACAAGAAATCTTTATGGGGTAGATAGAGTTGAAAACAGGTTAGGCATCTATTAAACATCACAGAACAGATTAAACTATGGCTTGAGAAAGGGGCTATTTCTCTATATTTTAACTGAGTTTTGTGCCTAACTTTTAAAAATATTAAACAGTATCAAGTGAGGCATTTTGGTTCTTCTGAAAACATACTTTTCATTTTCTGACTTTATATCAGCTACATACTATTTTTTAAAAGCTCTCTTTCTAAGCGGGGAAACATTTTCCAAACAATTTGGGTCACCAAATGTATTAGCCCTTTAAAATGGACATTTGTAAAATTTGGGAAAGTTAATAATTCAACTTCCTATCCTCAAGGATTTAAAAAGGAGTGTTTTGCCCTGACCGGTTTGGCTCAGTGGATAGAGCGTCAGCCTGTGGACTGAAGGGTCCCGGGTTCGATTCTGGTCAAGGGCATGTACCCTGGTTGCGGGCACATCCCTGGTGGGGGAGGGTGGTGTGTGCAGGAGGCAGCTGACCGATGTTTCTCTCTCATCGATGTTTCAAACTCTCTATCCCTCTTCCTTTCTGTAAAAAAGCAATAAAATATACTTTAAAAAAATTAAAAAAAAGTAAAGGAATGTTTTTCTTTTCTTTTTTGGTGTTTTTTTTTTTTTTTTAACTTAACAATGACATATGGTGTCTCTAGTCATTTTAAAAATGTGTACCTCTTGGTCATCTATTTTGTTAAAAACTCTGGTTTTCCCAAGCTATGGAAAATTACTATCAGTAGATATGTAATGTATTTTATATAACTTCAATAAGTATTGAACAACTGGTGCCTGTACAATCAGATGAACACCCGCTCTCAGGAACCTATTTAAAAGTCTCATTTTGCCATACTTCTGTCTCCAAGTCCCTTATTTGAATTGGGACAGGAATGAAGAGGGAGAGAGAGGTAGAAACATTGATAAGAGAGAATCATTGATCTGCTGCTTTCTGCAAGCCCCACACTAGGAATGGAGCCCACAACTTGGGCATGGGTCCTGACTCACAGGGAATCAAATCATGACCTCCTGGTTCATAGGTCAACACTCACCTACTAAGCAATGCAATAATATTCTTCCTTTTTCTCTCCTTTAAAAAAAAAAAGAAAGAGAACTAAAAAACCTCTTTAAAATTCAGTTCTGTAGTATTTTAATAGCGAAAGATTTTCTTTTTTAACCATTTACTTCTTGTCTTTGTTAGATGTTTTCCTAACATGTTACTTTATGCCCTGTTTTATTAACAAGAAAATTTACTCTGGCCAGTTGCTCAGTGGTTAGAGCGCTGCCCATGCACTGAAGGGTCATGGGTTCAATACCCGGTCAAGAGTACATACCTGGGTTGCAGGTTCTGTCCCTGGCCCCAGTCGTCGATATGTCTCTCTCACATTGATGTTTCTCTCCCTTTCTCTGTCCTTCCCTCCTTTTCTTTCTCTTCTGCTCCCCCCACCATTTCACACACTAAAAATCAGTGGAAAAAATATCCTTAAGTGGAGATTAACAAAAAAATTAAAATAAAACCCAAAAAAGTTCTGAGTAGGATTGAGAAGTTACCACAGAGCCCTTTAATTGCTTAGAGATCTTCGAGGTAATCTAAGGTATATTATTGTGTAAATTGCCGAAGTCTAGTAAATCAGGAGACAAATTTCGCTCAGAATTCTGAAATGCTGACACAAAATAATATTTTGGTGTGCTGGCCAGTCCCTCTTTGCTTTTTTTCTGTTTCTGCTTTTGCCCTTAGGTCTGTACCTGTTCAGCATTTGGCAGGGTGACAAGAGGAGGAGCAGCAGGGTGAAACTGACACAGTTCTGGTGAGTTTCACTTTGCTGCTCCTCCTGATTATCAGGGAAAGAATTTTGTTACTTTATATTGGAATACATGTCCATCTCCAAGTGAATCCTTAAGATGAGATCACAAATTTATTCCTTTAGTATTAACTCATTATTTGTATGTGCTCTGCTTACTCCAGTCTGCAGCAGCTCTTTGTGTTGGAGTTGGGAGTTTTGCTGATCCGGATGACCTGCCTGGGCTGGCACACTTTTTGGAGCACAGTAAGATCTTTGTAAAATATTGTTTCAGGTGTTTTTCCCCTTTAAATTTGTATGAATTGATTTCAGAGATAATTAACTGGCTTGTTAGAAATCTACACTAATAAAAGAGAAAGATGTAAATTAACCATCACTCCATCACTCTGCTACACCCACAAGCCGTGCCCACCAGCCAATCAGGAGTAAGTATGCAAATTAATCCAACTAAGATGGCAAGTGGCCACAGAGCTGGAGTGAGCAGGAAGCTTAGGTTGCCCCAGGTGATGGAAGAAGCCAAGCTTCCTGCCTTCCCTGGCTGGCCCTCGGCTCCACTCAAGGCTACAAAGTTTTAATTATTGAAGATAAATAAATCCCAGATACCTGCTTCCAGCCCACCTGCTGGAAAAAAAAAAAAAGTAAAAAAGGAGAGGCTGGGAGCTTGCGTCACTGGGGGGCATGGCCAGCCTGAAAACTGCCATAAGCCCCTCACCCAGGCTGGCCAGGTACCCCAGCAGGAATCCCTACCCTGAAGGGGGTGTGGCCAGTCTGAAAACAGCCCTCAGCCCCTCACCCAGGCTGGCAGGCACCCTAGCGGGACCCCCACCCTGATCCGGGACTCCCTTCAGGGCAAACCAGCCAGCTCCTACCCATGTACCAGGCCTCTATCCTATATAATAAAAGGGTAATATGCAAATTGACCCTAACAGCAAAGTGACTAGGAATGACTGGTCACTATGACACACGCTGACTTTCAATGCAGGAGCTGCCCCCTGGTGGTCAGTGTGCTCCCATAGGGGTAGCTCTGCTCAGCCACAAGCCAGGCTGACGGCTGCCAGCACAGCGGTGGTGGCAGGTGCCTCTCTCGCCTCCTTAGCAGCACTAAGGATGTCTGATTGCAGCTTAGGCCTGCTCCCGCTGGCAAGTGGACATCCCCCAAGGGCTCCCAGACTGCCAGAGGGATGTCTGACTGCCAGCTTAAGCCCAATCCCCCAGGGAGCGGGCCTAAGCCAGCAGGTGGTCATTCTCCAAGGGGTCCCAGACCGTGAGAGGGCACAGGCCGGGCTGAGGGACCTCCCTGAGTGCACAAATTTTTGTGCACCGGACCTCTAGTACATGTATAACAAGAGGGAAGGCTAAGAAAAAAATCTTTATGAATATCTCAGGTGAAGTTAATCTCCTTTCGTGTATTTGTTTTGAGGATTAGAATGAAACAACTTAGAAAACTATTTGAAAATGTAGGTTTTAGCTCAGCTGGTGTGGGTGAGAAGTTGAGTGTCAACCAGGAGGTCACGGTTTAATTATTGGTCAGGGGACATGCCTGGGTTTCGGGCTTGAGCCCCAGTGGGGGGCTGGGAGGACATGTGGAAGATAGTCGATCAGTGTGATTCTCTTTCATCATTGATGTTTTTATCTCTCTTCTTCTCTCTGAAATCAATAAAAACATTTAAAAAATTTATTATTATTTGGGTCTGGTAAGGCAAAAAGATCAGAAGACAGTTGCCAGACTCTAAGAAATTAGGCTAGAACCATGGGAGGGGCAGTCTCTTCCTGGGTTAGGTAGACCTCAAGATGTCATAGCATTAGAAATACAGAAAATAAATTTTAAAAAGAAAAAAAAATTAATATAGAAAATAAAAAGGCATGATTACTATAAAAAAAATAGAAAATAGTTTCTCATTAAAACCTATGTCAATGCTTTACAGTTATACTTAAATTTATATATTTCTTCCTCAATTACTCTTTATATTCTGGTTTTCTAAGCTATTTGAAGATAAACTTCTCACCTTATGAGTTTATATTGTAATAATCTGCATAAATGCTTATGTTTAAATTTTAACGTTATCACAAATCATGTTTTCTTTCTTTAAAAATAAAATGTTTCGTTTTTGAGTGTAAAAGTAATATATGAGCATTATAGAAAGTTATAAAAATAAGTATAATGAAGAAAATATTATCCAGACACAACTATTGTTAATGTGTTGATATTATTTCTTCCAATATTTTTTCTTTATATGAGAAATTTCCTTGATAATATAAACATTATCTATACCTTTGTTTTTGTGTGACTTTGTGTTCTTTTCACTTAGTGGTATTCATGGGTAGTTTGAAATATCCAGATGAGAATGGGTTTGATGCTTTCCTGAAGAAACATGGCGGTAGTGATAATGCTTCAACTGATTGTGAACGGACAGTCTTTCAGTTTGATGTCCAGAGGAAATACTTCAAGGAAGCCCTGGATAGGTAACTAACTCAAATTTATTTTTTATTTTAATTATATAATGACACCTTACAAATTGAAATACTGGGCATTGTTTTCTGGTATTTCTTATTAAGCAGTACTCTAATTCTGTAGCTTTGTAACAAATACTTCATTTGGAGAAAAGAACATCTTTTCTCCTTTATTCTGTAATACTTAGTCCTTTTATTAAAGATTAAACTGAAGTCCTTAAAAACCTTTTGAGTTTTGTGATACCTGCAACTAGCTTTATTTATTGATTGGCTGATTTTAGAGAGGAAGAGAGAGAGAGAGAAAGAGAAGAACATCAATGGTGAGAGAGAATCATTGATCGGCTGCCTCCTACATGCTCCACAGTGGGGATCGAGCCCTCAACCTGGGCATGTGCCCTGACCAGGAATCAAACTGTGACCTCTGTTCATAGGTGGACATTCAACCACTGAGCCACGCCGGCTGGGCAATATTAGTCTTTCTAATTTAGTAGAAAATACGGAAAACAGATAATTTTGCTCCTAATTTTATAATCTAGAAATACCATGATTAATGTTTAGTATTGTAAGCATCTATATTTTTTACTCTATTGGATCATATTGTTATGTCATTTTATGTTTTTAAACAAGATAAATCATTTTTACAAATCATATAATTCATAAAACATAATTTTAAATAATTGTGTATCATTTACATTGTGTAGAAATACCATAATCTACTCAACCAGTTATGTATTATTGGACAGTTGAGTTGTTTCCAGTTTTCTAGTATTGTAATGTTGTGATGAATATCTTAATCTTTGTGCACATGCTTGATTGTTTCTTTTAACTAAGTTTTAAGAAGTGAAATTTCAGAATATATTTGCATGTATATTTAAGGCTTTTTCTTGTAAAATGTTTTATATTCACTGCAAAATTGCTTTTGAGAAAGCTTATATCAGTGCATTAGTAGAGTGTTGATATCACAAGGTTTCAGACGTAAGGCTACACTAGAATAAAAGAGTCACTTTATAAAAAATTTCTAGATAAATGTAAGATTGAAATATAAAAAAGAAATCTTGAATTTGACCAGTATAATGTAAGTCTCCTAAAGGTAGAAATATTGGTCTATTTTTTGTTAAGATATCTTCAGCATCAACAATTTGGTATATACTAAGATATTTGTTGAATTAATATATTTATTTGTATAAAAACATAAAATCAAAATACAAATTACCAGAAAAACTCAAAATGTGATAAAGGTCCAGTTTTCTTAAAGAAATTGTCTTATGCCATAAGAGATTAATTAATATGACCTTGAGAAATCTTTTGGGTAAATTTCTATAAATTGAAAGCATATGCCATTATTCTCAATGGAATAAATATTTATGTGTTTCTGAATCCCCAAATTAAAAACTTTTTTTTGATAACACAATGTCAAAGTCCCATTAAAATTGACACAATTTCTTTGATAATATTTATAATAGGATAGAACAGGTGGTTTTTCTTCACTAATCTATAATTTGGCAGTCTGCCTGTGTTTTTATAATATTTCATAGCTGTTTTTATTCATATTCTTAAGGACATGTGCACAGCACATACATTTGATACTCTGTTTATGTAATTAAACATTTAACTCCAAAAAACCTCAAAAGAATAGAGACAAAAGAAATCAAGGAAGGCAGTGCAAATGATGCTCAAGATTATTTTTCTTATAAATTTAGAAAATCAGAAATACTCTGAGAATGACTACATGTTTGCTTAAAGTTCTCAGCTCTCATGGTTCACAAAATCTTAGGCAGTAGATGAGTTGAATTGTCAAGTTGAAATCTTAAGCAATGGGACTACATATAAAGAAGGAAAAAACCCACTTCACTGGGAAAAAGAATAGGCAAAAGAGAAAGTCTAGGGGTGGTGGTAGGGGGGAAGGAGACATATGTACTATTCTTTGTAATATTTTAAGCAAGAAACAAAATTAAAAAAAAAAAAAAGAATAGGCCAAAGATACGTTGAATAAATTCTGACCGCCTCAGAGATGATGAAACGGCATAAAGTCTATTTAAAGAACTTGTTTCATTTCTTCTTAAAGATGTTATCTACATTTTTCTTTTAATCTAAGAACTGCTTCAGGAAATCAGAAGATATTTATACCTTTAGTTCTACTTAAAATAAAAAAACACCTACCAGAATTAAGAAGAATGCTACTGGATTAATAGGAGAAATTAATGAGAATATCAAATCATGATCATGCCACAATGGTAGACAGTGATAGAGCATTAAGTACTGCATATACTACAATAAATATGATAATAGTATACTTCTATAGTTAAAAAATCTTTGGATCATTTGCAAATGACTCATATAGATTGTGTCAATGTTTTTTAATAGGTCAGTAAAACCCAGTTCCCTCACACAAATCACATTGTTTATCTGCCTCTTGGGACATTTAAGTAAAAAGTTGAGGAAATGACTGAATTTTTACCCTAGTAAGTAAATGAGAATGGAAACAACTTTTGCCCTGATGGCATTTTCTAATTTCAATAAATTTGAACTCTCTAAGTATTTCAGGGTGAGGACCAGAAACATCAAAGCCCAGGACATCTACAAAGTGCAACATCTAAAAGAGAACCCCACTCATAATAAGGTGGGATTCAACATTTCAAGATATAATCTTATTGCAAATAGAAAAGACATTTGACAAAACCATCACTCTTTCACAATAAAACACTTAATAAACTAGGAATAAAAGGAAATTTTTTCCATGAAATTTCTCCATGGTATCTGTAAATAACTAATAACTAACATCTTACATAATGGTGAAATATTGAAAGCTTTCCCCCAAAGATTAGGACCCAGATGTCAGCTATTACCACTTCTGGTCACCATTGGGTTTGAGCTAGGGCAGTTAGACAAGAAAATGAAATAAAAGGTATGCACATTGGAAAAGAAGTAAAACTATCTTTATTAACAAGTAACATAATCTTATTCGAATTATTCTCATTATTTGTGAAGAATTCACTTACTCACTAAAATTAATTTGTAACTCCAAAATCAGTAAGATGATTTTGCAGTCATTCATGGATATGTGAAAATTTTTGTAAATTGTGAAAAAGTTGAGTTGCTGACACACACATTTTCAGCTGAAGTTGAACAAGGCAATACCCTGCTTTTTTGTTTCAGCTTTCATGTAGAGATGACCAGAGAATGGAGACTCCCTTTCTATGCCTCTGATTCTATTCACCAGTTTATTCTGTTCATCAGATTTTTTATTCACTTGATTCTTAGATTCACTTGTTGATAGATATATATTTGTTGTTCATAATTTTTACTTTCCTTTTTCTTCTTCCTCTTCTCAAAGGATACCTTTCAGCATTTCATATAATACTGGTTGGGTGGTGATGAACTCTTTTAGCTTTTCCTTGTCTGTGA
>PVJC01036117.1:0-17858 GCA_004026665.1 Murina feae | reverse complement strand
GTGCATGGAGGCCAGGCCCCATGCCCCCTCTCTCTGGACACCGACCCCCCCCCCTTTTTTCTCTTCTACGGCCATGCTGCTATAGGCTCCAATTGCCCCGCACCTACGTGCTCGACCCCTCCCCCTTCCCTCCTCTGCTGCCCCGCACGGTCTGTCCAAATTAGCCAGCATCTCCCTCCGGCCCTCCGCCTTCCTCCCTCCCTCTGCAAAAATCCAGTCTGGCCAGACCTCGCCCCGCCCCCACCACGAGGCCACCTTCCCCGGAAACTGCAGATGGACGGAGCCTCTCCGACTGGCCCCCGCCCATCCCGGCCACCCTCTCCCAGCCTCCCTCGTGCTGCCGCCACAGCCCCACGGTCCCTTCTCTCAGTCTGCACGGAGTTTGAGGAACTTCTGTCCCCTCACCCTCCTCCCTCAGTCTGTGGGGCACTGCTCGCTCTGGCCCCTCCTACTCATTTCCCGCCACCACCGGAACCCACAGCTGGGAGCCCACCGCCCATCCCTCCCCTGCCCAAGCCAGGCAACTTCTTCCCATCCCAGACTTTCCCCAGACAATTAACACACAGGTGTGCACAAACCTCTCCTTTCCTCTCTCCTCCCTGGGAACTTCCCTCAAACCCCTGGTCCGAGATCTAGGGAACAAGGCCTTAAAATTTTAATGCCCATAAGGAGCAGGCAGGTAGCCTCCTTCCACAGAAGGTGGACCCGCAAACTCAAGCCTTAGTTGCGACCCTGCAGGCCATGGGCAGCCGTGCATGGCCCTGAGAGGGCTGTGCGTGGTGGGGGTGCAACGAGGGACAACACCACCTGGAGACACATGCGGTGATGAAGGCCACGGGGCAAGGCAGTGCCCCCGGCCCTGGACTCCACCCAAGCCCTGTCAGGTGTGCAGTCAAAGTGGCCACTGGAAAGGGACTGCTCTCCAGTCGACCTGCCAATGGCCATGCTGGGACTGGCTGAAGACTGAAGGAACCGGACTCAACGACGACCCCCATCACCCTCGCCGAGCCCAGGGTAACGCTAAAGGCAGCAGGTAAATGGGTCCCCTTCCTAGTCGACACAGGGCTTGCCTTCTCCATCAAGCCCAGGGCTACTTTCTCCTTCCTGATCTCGGCCACGGGTATTGATGGCAAACTCACCTGCACTTTCCTCTCTCAGTCCCTGACAGTTTTTTTCCCCCCCTAATCCTCGCTGGTCCCACCCACTCTCCAGCTGCAAAGGCCGCAAAGCCAGGGAAGCAAGTTACACCCCTCCCCCTCAGAGGAATTTACAATTTACAACCCCTTTCAGACTGATTTGACCTAGGCTCCTCCTCGACCCATCCTCTTGACCTCACCTTCCTCCCCGACTCCACCCTTCCCAAGGAACGACTTCCTTGACTGAAATCCTTATCTCTAGGAAAAATTTGGCAGTTTTAAATCCAAGCGGCTAGAGGCCTCCCGGACACCTCTAAGCCGCTCCAACAGCCCCTAGGGCTGACCTTCACCCCTATAGCCTATCTGTCCAGACAGCTTGACCCCACGGTCGGGGAATGGCAGCCCTGCCTCTGGGCTCTGGCTGCAGCTGCCATTTTCACCAAGGAGCCCCAAAAACCTGCCTCCAACAGCCCTTACAGCTCTCCTCCATACACAGACTACAGGATCTTCTGTCCCACCGACCCTTCTCTCTCCTTCTCACATGCAGGAACTCCATCTCCTGTTCCTCAAAATCCTGACTTCATCTGGTAAGATTGAGGGAATTAATGGACTCCTTAAAGACCATCTAACTAAACTCTCTCTAGAAGTTCACAGCTCCTGCCTGGACTTCCTGCCCATGGCCCTGACCAGAATCTGGGCTACACCAAAGAACCCCACCTTCCTGAATCCTTTTTAGCTTCTCTACGGGAGACCCTTCTTGCTCAACCACCGTCTCCCTACTGACCCTCCTCCCCTGGGTGCTGATCTTCCATGTACAGGTTCCTGCGCAAGCCATAACCAACAGACCAAGGCTCCAGGGGACCAGCCCTTCACCTTGGTGACTTGGTCCTCCTTAAGGACCTCACACTGTAATTCTTACAACCCCCACCACAGCAAACTGCTTGGCAATCCAATCCATCCTGGCACCACCTCTCCAGGCTCAAGAGCACCCCGGAGCAGCATGACTTCTATAAATGTAAGGTGTTGGGCCCCTCTAAGGCCCTTCTCAGTCGCCCTCCCCCTCTTCCTTCTCCTAGCCCTGAACAACCTACACCCGCCCGTAGGGCCGCCCCCTATTGACAGCTATCCCCATTTCCTTCCCGTTGAACAATTCCGTCTCCCAGCCAGCCACACATATTACTCCCATTCAAGACATCTCCCTATACTTAGACCTTGACATTACCCAGTTCCCTTTCTGGTACTCCAATGCCTCCTCTGATCTTTGCAACATAACCAAACCACCCTTCTCCAACCTCACTGCCCCTGCAGGAACCTTCTTCTGGTGTAATGGGACCATCTCAAAAAAAATCTCACATTCCCAATACATCCAGCCCGTCTCTGCGTCCCTGTAACCCTTGTTCCTCAATTAACAGTCTACACCCCTGCTGAGTTCATTCATCTTCTGTCAGGACCCTCTCTCCTTAGAACTCAAGGAGCAGTCTTCCTTCCCCTGGTGGCTGGTCCCTCCCTCTCGCCATGTCCACTGTGGCCCTGGGGCTAAGGGCAGGGGCCCTAGCCCACTCTGTAATATCAGCAGGGAACCTAAGTGACCGCCTTCAAATTGCAGTAGATGCCTCAGCTGCTTCCCTGGCTTCTCTACAAAGACAGATAACCTCTTTAGCCCAAGTTTCTCTGCAGAACCGCCGAGCCTTGGACCTCCTCACAGCTGAAAAAGGGGGGGACCTGCCTTTTCTTAAAGGAGGAATGCTGCTACTACATCAATGAATCAGATATTGTAGAGACTCAGGTAGAGTCTCTCCAGAAGCTGAGCAAAGATCTCCATCAATGCAGGTTTCAATCTGAGGCTACCGCTTGGTGGCAATCATTCATGTTCTATCTTCTGCCCCCCCTAATAGGGCCACTAATCATTATTTTCTTAGTAATTATGCTTGCCCCATGTTTTCTGTGGTTTCTCCAGGAACGTTTCAAGGAAATTTCCAGAATCACGATCCACCAGATGATTCTGCACCAGTACCAGCCTCTGACTATTATGGACCCCCGGACCTCTTAAAACCACCCCCCTCCATTGTCCAATCTCAGCAGGAAGCAGTTATTGACTTGAGCGCCGCCCCCTATCCCTATTAAGAGAGTCCGGAATGTCCAAGCATTCACCCATGGGGAAAAGCCATAAACCATCCCCCCACCTCAGGTGCAGCCCGACCGCCCTGACCATAAATGGCAATAATGATGGATTCCTGAAACAATGCTGAGATTCTGAAACTGCTTGCTCAATCATAGCCCCCTGGCGCCAGCAACGCCCGGGGGGTCTTGGGCAAGACTGGAAAGTTACAGGTTGGCAAACTGCGGACCACTCCCTCATACCAAACCCCTCTCCTCATCCCCCTGCCCCAGACCTTAAAAACGCAGCCCAGTTCGGTTCGGGTGTGGCTCCACCGGCCCCTCTCCCTTCTCAGGGCCTGTGGGCTCACCCGTTTGCTCCTAATAAAGCCTGTCTAATTTTCCATTTGGCTCAATCTTTAATTCTCCGACGGCTTAATTAAACAAACACAAGCGCCGAACACTTGCAGCAGGGGGATTTGGCAATGATTGATTAGTGAATACACACAGAAAGCAAAGCTTTTGGTCAACTAGAGTGCAGGGATGAGGAATTTCAAAACTCAGTTAGGCAGCTTAACTCAGTTAGGCAGAAACCTTATCTTGGTTTCTGCCCGAGAATAAACAGGTGCTTCAGGGAGATCTCTCTTTTATTAGCTCAAACTTGGTTAAGGTTAAATGTCACAATCCTTCTTTCTCCAACTAACTCAAACTCAGTTAAGTGCCACAAAACCAGTTAAAATTTAATTAATATCTTTTAGAATAATTACAAAAAGTATATAATATAATCTTTAGGTTATGTGTATTTGATAGTCTTTCCAAGTAAAAGACTTTAACCAAGATATAGCCTTGGGACATTTCAAGGGCCCTGGAATGATTCAAGGATTTATTCTCTCTTAAAAGAAATATTTTTGAACTAAATTAAGCCAATCTAACACACTTGAAGTCACGTGGCAAGCTTTATCAAATAAAAATTAATAACTATATTCTATTTATATACATATATTTTAAATGTTATAAAAGTCTCAACCTCTAAGGGAGGATAGGACAAAGTTGCTGAATACTTCTTAAGAAAAACTGGATTATTCAGCAGTGGAATTTTGAAATGGGAGCCCTGACAGCCTGTTCTTTAAATAGGCTGGGGGAGGTGAAGGCAGCTGTACTTCATAAGTCAAATGTATAAGTTTGCTTACTTTGCTTTTTCAATAAAGATGCCTACTTTAGTTACTTAATAAATTAGCTTTTTATAATATAATCAAGGTCTCATATAAAATCAGTTATATGAGAATCCAATATTTTTATAAGTAATTGGATCTAACAAAGGCCAAAGTAAAAATTTGCATATGTATTCAAATGAGCACTAGCCAAAAAGAATGCTGTTTAAAAGTCATTTTTAAGCTTAATAAAAAGGAGAAATTCTAAAATCTCTTCTGCTACTATTTACAAAGTAAACTAAAGCTATTATTCAAGCATTGAATCTCTCCATTAATAAGACACCATAAGTAAAAAGAGAGTTATTTTTACTTGATATGTATGCATTACAGTATTGGCCAGCATGTGAAAAGCAACCAGGTTTGTTGCACTGTTTGAAAAAAAGAAAAAGGCTTTTAAAAGAAACTCCCTAAGTGTGGCCTAGAAATTACTCTGGGGGGGAAAAAAGGACATTCCCTTCAAATAACTGGAAAACTATAATTAAAAGTCAATGTATTGGCCTCAAAATAATTTGCATTTTGTTTTCCTAACAAAGCTTATGTCAATATACTCAAAGACTGATGGCAGAAATTCAATTAGTGTCATTTACCAAACCCAAGGACAAATGAAATTAGAAAATAAGCCTTATTTCAGTCTGATTTAAATTGGCAAATTAAAATAAGTGAATATTCAGGGGAACTTAGTTGTACTAGGTGGAAACCTATTCCTGGAGCATTAACTATTCTTTACCGTAGGTTCATCCTATCTAATAAGAGAGTAATATGCAAATTGACCACCACTCCAACACACAAGATGGCTACCCCTACGTGGACACAAGATGGCTGGCAGGGGAGGGAAGTTGGGGGTGATCAGGCCTGCAGGAGAGGGCAGTTGGGGGAACCAGGCCTGCAGGGGAGAGCGGTTGGGGGGGACAGGCCTGCAGGAAGGGCACTTGGGGGGGACCAGGCCTGCAGGGAAGGACAGTTGGGGGCAATTAGGCCAGCAGGGGAGGGCAGTTAGGGGCAATCGGACCAGCAGGGGAGCATATAGGCATCAATCAGGCTGGAAGGGGAGCAGCTAGGTGTCGATCAGGCTGGCAGGGGAGTGGTTACAGGGTGATCAGGCTGACAGGCAGGCGAGCGGTTGAGAGCCAGCAGTCCTGGATTGTGAGAAGGATGTCCGACTGCCTGTTTCGGCCCAATCCATTTGGACATCTCTCAAGGGGTCCCAGATTGGAGAGGGTACAGGCTGGACTGAGGGACACACAACTCCCCCATGCACAAATTTCATGCACCAGACCTCTATTCTCATAATAAAGCTGCTTATCATGCAATGAATTTAGACCAAGTCATCCAGACCAGTCATACTTCTGTGCTAAGAACTGAATTAAAAGATATCAAGGCTGCATTGCAAGATTTTCAAAAGCCAAAATGTTGCATAGCAAGCAAAAAATTGTTCCCCTTACATGTTAAAACAAAAAGGGGCAATAGTGGAGTAATCTCCTGTAAGTAAACTACATCAAGCCTTAATTAATTTTAATTTTTTCACTTTAAACATTTTTCACTTGTAATGCTGATGCCAAGACACCCATGAAATTGCACTGGTGTCAGAATAAGCCAAAGGGAAATAGTTTGGTTAAATGAAAAGATCCCGAGTCTAGTTTATAGAATGGTCCTTTTATTAACTTTGGTTGAGGATATGCTTGCGTATTTTTAGAAAATTCCTCTAAGTCCATGCGTATTCCTGCAACAATGGATCTGAGAGAGGAACTGACCAGACTACTCCAACCACAGATATCCCCAAGCAACACACTGACGAGACAGAGGAGAAACAGTCCAGAAACAGGGGATGGTAAAGACACCTTGCCATGCTAGCAGTCATCAGCTGTGCATCAGTGCAGGTTGCTCTGGATGAACTGGAATATCATTGTTGTCATATCACAGGAGACAATGATTGAAAAGGGGATTCAAAGAACTAATTGCCCAGAAAGGAGCTTACTGCAAACTAGTTCCTTTGATGCCTGGCAGCAATTTTAAAGGACATAAAAGAACTCAACCCTTTTCATTGAATCTAAAAGTCTTAAAAAAACTCAAGCTTTTCAGGCAGCATACATCTTTCAAAATTCATTAAGAAAACAAAAATGAGGGAGATGTGGAAGCTACCCATTGTCTACACTACCATGAAAGTGCAGCAGAGAACACAGAAGGCTGGTGGACCTAGGGCTTTAGCAAGGGTTAAAAGCTATGCACCAGTTGTTCTGTCAAGACAATGGTGGCTCAAGGCAATCCCCTTACTTGATAATCTTTTATTATTTACCAAACCTTACCTTTTATATGTTTGTTTACATTCCTAATGGGCAAATGTGTATTCTAGTAAATAAAAAGTAAAGGAGACCAAGAAGTTGGGGAACCTCTCCACTAGAGAGTAAGGTCTCCATCTGGCTTCCCCTATGCCTCCTAAAATTATATTTTTTGTCTAGTATATCCGTTTATGTGCAGCCCCTTCTCCAGACTCTGAATCCTCTCTGCAAAAGGTTGTGACAAGCCTCTAATTTTATTATAAAGCTGAATACATAAAAAATAATTATATAGTTTTTGTAACTTTTGTTAAAAGTATTACTAATTCTTAAACTTCTTGTTTTTCAGATGTAAAGAAGTATTTTTAAAGCAATTTGGTAAATTATATATTTCTCTCCCTATTTATCCCACCAAAATTTAGCAATCTATATATGTAAAAGGCTAATATGCAAAATGTCCCCTCAGGAGTTCGACCAGGATACCAGGAGTTTGATTGCTCACTATGACATGCACTGACCACCAGGGAGTGGCATGGAATGAAGGAAAGCCCTGGCCAGCAGACACAGCCAGTGAAGGAAGGTCGTGGCCAGCAGCAAGCAGCTGTGAAGAAAGCCCCAGTGGGCAGCCAGAAGGCCCCGATCAACCCTGATTGTTGGCTAGGCCTAGGGACCCTACCCATGCACAAATTTCATGCACCAAGCCTCTAGTTCTTAACACATTTTTTGCAGGAAACGAGTAAAATTGGATCCACCAGGGAGACTGTCAATGGAAATGAGGAAACATACATTGGAACATCTAGTTGGAACCGGCAAAAATAAAAATGTTTTACATCATTGTCATGTGTGTGCCGCTCATAAACTACGCAGTGAAACGCGGTACATGTGCAAGTTTTGTAATGTACCCCTGCACAAAGGAAAGTGTTTTGAATGCTACCACACAGTGAAGCACTATTAGGTTATAGTTTTTTATAAGATCTGTTGAAAATTTTGAAAAAAACGTTGTAATTTTGTATAAATAAAATTATTTTGATTGTGAAAGAGTGTTTTTTTATATGTTTACCTAGAATGTAGTAATTTTGTGTACATAAAAATACAATAACATATTTTGCAAAGTAAACAAAGAGACCTCTTTTTAAACTAAAACACTGAAAGTTTCATAGAAAAATATCAAATAGATCAAAATATATGAATATTTTACGGAAAGTCTAATTTTGACAAGAAAATGTAAAAAAAAAAAACCCCCACGTTACCACGCTATTTAGAGGGAAAATGCCTGATTACAAAGTGTTAATAAATAGCAACACATTTCTTTACATGAATTCAATAAGACCTGTTTCCAATTGTAGCTATATTAACCAAGATAAAAACTAATACAAAGCTTTCTTATAGCAGCCATGCCTTTGTCACCTTTTGCAGAACTTGGTTCATCCAGCATTCCAAGGGAATCTCTTAAAATTCACAAGGGCAGGCCATTATCGAACGTGCCCATTCAACATTAAAGAGCATATTAGTAAAACAAAAAGGGAGGAATATGAGCCTCAAGAACCCAATGAATTATTAACATGGGGGAGAGGATATGCGTGTATTTCTACCCTCACAGGGCTGCTGTGGATTCCAGCTTGGATCGGATTAAACCCTATCATGACATGGCATGGTGACTGCCAGAACTGCTCTGGCCACTATAGTATAACTTTTACTAATAATCTTACTGACAATAGCATAATTTGCACCACTCACCCTTATGTCTTTGTTATGGACCCCAATCTACTAATAAACCATAGTTCATCTTTTCTAGTACAGGTTGGAAAAGAAGCTTATTTTACAACCTGTATTACCACCCAGAATATTACTTCATTGAACATCAGCACTATTATGGTACTTAGAAAACAAGCAGAAATACTAATACCTGTTAATCTCACCAGGAAATGGCAAGGCTCATCAGCTATTGAAGTCTTAGAAAAAGCATTGAGCCAATTACAGCCCAAAAGATTTTTGAGAATGTTCATTACAGCCATCCTCTCGGCTGTTGTTATTCTTACTACTGCCAGCCTTGCTGTGGTGGCCCTTTCTGAGTCTGTGCAGACTGCCACATTGTAGACAATATGGCCTATAATGTAACTAGGGAATTCACTATACAATAGCATATAGATAAAAAAAATTAGCTAGACTACAGGCGATAGAGGCAACCATTGAATATCTAGGTAAATGACAAGACACTATAGCATACAGGCAATGCTTAATTGCTATTGAGAGCATAAACATATATGTGTCATCCCTTTAAAATGGAACAGTAGTCACCATCAGTGGATTGACATTAAAAAGCATCTATGGGGGGACAATCAAGATGGCGGTATAGGTAAACACCTGTACTTGCTGCCTCTCACAACCACATCAAAACTACAACTACAAGAGAAAACAAATATCATCCAGAAACACAAAAAAGCTGGCTGAGTGGAAGTTCTACAACTAGAAGGAAAGAAAAAAGTGCATTGAGACTGGTAGGAGGTGTGGAGATGTGGAGTTGCGGAGGTGCAGAGGTGCGGAGGCATGTGCGAAACGGGTTGGCAACTGGGTGTGCTGTTGTTGTTTTTTCAATTGGGAGGGAGATACAAACTCCCAATTGCTCTGAACTCCAGTTCTGGGCAAGACTCTGGGGACCCAGACTCATATGGGGAGAAACTGGACTGTCTGGCATTGGGCTGGTATTAGGATTTCTGTTTGCTTTCTAAGTACTATAATAGTGCTGATATTCAATGAAGTAATATAGGTAATACAGGATGTAAAATAAGCTCCTTTTCCAACCTGTACTAGAAAAGATGAACTATGGCTTATTAGTAGCTTGGGGCTTCCTCTCAGAGGTGCTCACAGCGATCATTGTTCCTGTACAAGGCCACGGGATGCAGAGATACGGGGACCTCTCTGGTGCAGGGCTGGCTGACAGCCATTGCTGTTTGCTCCACCCTGGTGATTCCCTGAAACCCCACCCCACCCCACCAAATTTACAACCCCACCCAAGCTGTGCACAGCAGCTTTTGCATATGAATGGTCCATCCTTTTATATCCTAAAACCTAACAAACTGCAGCTAAGTCAGAGAGCTCCAAAGCTTCTAAAAGAAGGCCCAAGGCCTGGCAGCAGCAGCCTGCCTTGCTTTACAGCTGGGCCTCATATGGGCACTTCAAAACCTCAAACAAAGGGGAGGAATCTGCAGATCTCTCTGTAGCTCCTGCTGGGTGGCCTCAGGCTGTGGCTGACTTAGCAGCTCCTTGGAGATCCCAGAGCCAGTGTACCCAGTGGTCAGTGTGAGACCATACCAGATTACAACTCTTCATAAGTGACACACTCAAGGGGCAGACTCAGTGAGCACCAAAGCCCCACTGAAACAAGTCCTGCACCACAAGGGTGTCTCCAGCACAGCAGTTCTTCCATTGTAGACATAGCTGGTCCTCACAGCCAGTTGGACTGGAGGTCAATTGCTCCCAGTGAAACAAACAGCAATCAAGGCTTAACTACAACAGTACTGTGAACCCAGCCCACAAAGGAGTGCACCAAGAGTGTCCACCTCAGGTGATTTGGGAGGCTGAGCCACTGGGCCTTATAGAACACCTACCACACAAGGCCACTCTATCAACACAGGGAAGCAGCCAAAATGTGGAGACAAAGAAACAAGTCACAAATGACAGAAATAGATGAAAGCAAACTACTGGATATAGAGTTGAAAACCACAGTTATAAGGTCACTGAAGAATCTTCTAGAAACCTCTGAGAAATTTAGTGAAACCTTCAAGGATATGAAAAAGGACCAATCAGAAATTAAGCATACATTACTGAAATTCTATATAATAAAAGAGAAACATGCAAATTGACCATCCCTTCACTATGCTCAAGCCACGCCCACAAAGCCAAGCCCACAAGCCAATCAGGAGCAAGTATGCAAATTAACCCAACTAAGATGGCAAGGCTACAGAACTGGAGGGAGCAGGAAGCTTGTGTTGCCCCTGGTGATGGAGGAAGCCAAACTTCCTGCTTGCCCTGGTGGCCCTGGGCTCTGCTCAAGGCTACAAAGTTTCAATTATAGAAGATAAATAAATCCCAGAAAAAAAAAAAAGGAGAAGTTGGGATCTTGGGTCACTGGGGCGTGAGGCAAGCCTGAAAACTGCCATCAGCCCCTCACCCAGGCTGGCCAGGCACACCAGTGGGACATCCTCACCCTGAAGGGACTGTGGGCAACCTGAAAATAATTCTCAGCCCCTCACCCAGGCTGGTCACACTGCCATGGGGTGAGGGTTCCCATTGGGGGTCTTGGCCAGCCTGCAAACAGCCATCAGCCCTTCACCCAGGCTGGCCAGGCACCCCAGTGGGAACCCTCACCCTGAAAGGGGTGTGACCAGACTGAAAATGGCCCTCAACCCTTCACCCAGGCTGGCCAGGCACCCCAGTGGGCTCTCCCACCCTGAAGGGGGTGTGACCAGCCTGCAAACAGCCCTCATCCCCTCACTCAGGCTGGCCAGGCACCCCAGCAGGATCCACACCCTGATTCAGGACACCCTTCAGGGCAAACAGCTGGCCCCCACCCATGCACAAGGCCTCTATTCTATATAGTAAAAAGGTAATATACAAATGTACCCAACAGCAGAACGACTGGGAATGACTGGTCACTATGACACACACTAACCACCAGGGGGCAGATGCTCAATGCAGGAGCTGCCCCCTAGTGGTCAGTGTGCTCCCACAGGGGCAGCTCTGCTCAGCCACAAGCCAGGCTGATGGCTGCCAGCACAGTGGTGGTGGTGGGAGCCTCTCCCGCCTCCTCAGCAGCACTAAGGATGTCCGACTGCAGCTTAGGCCTGCTCCCTGCTGGCAGGTGGACATCCCCCGAGGGCTACTGACTGCCATCTTAGGCCTGATCTCCTGGAAAGTAGGCCTAAGCCAGCAGGTGGACATCCCCCAAGGGGTTCCTGACTGTGATAGGGCACAGGCCGTGCTGAGGGAACTCCTCTACCCCCCGCTGAGTGCATAAATTTTTGTGCACTGGCCCTCTAGTAAAGAATAATATACAGAGATTCAACAGCAAACTAGAGGATTGCAAGAATCAAGTCAAAGATTTAAAATATGAAAAAGCATAAAACACCCAACTGAAAAACAAAAGAATCCAAAAATATGAAGACAGTGTAAGGAGCCTCTGGGACAACTTCAAGTGTACTGGCATCAGAATTATGGGGGTGTCAGAAGAAGAGAGAGAGCAAGGTATTGAAAACGTATTTGAAGAAATAATGACAGAAAACTTCCCCTACCTGGTGAAAGAAATAGACTTACAAGTCCAGGAAGCACAGAGAATCCCAAATAAAAGGAACCCAAAGAGGACCACACCAAGACACATCATAATTAAAATGCCACGGGCAAAGACAAAGAGAGAATCTTAAAAGCAGCAAGAGAAAAACAGTTACATACAAGGGACTACCCATATGACTGTCTGCTGATTTCTCAACAGAATCTGTGCAGGCCAGAAGGGAGTGGCAAGAAATATTCAAAGTGATGAATAGCAAGAACCTATAACCAAGATTACTTTACCCAGCAAACCTATTATTTAGAAACAAAGGTCAGATAAAGAGCTTCACAGACAAGAAAAAGCTAAAGGAGTTCATTACCACCAAACCAGCATTATATGAAATGCCGAAGGGTATTCTTTAAGAAGAGGAAGAAGAAAAAGGTAAAGATAAAAATTATGAGCAACAAAGTGACAACAAATACATATCCATCAACAAATGAATCTAAAAATCAAGTCAATAAAAAATCTGATGAACAGAATAAACTGGTGAATATAATTGAATCAGGGGCATAGAAAGGGAGAGGACTGACAATTCTCAGGGGAAAGGGGGTTTGCGGGGTGCTGGAAGAGAGTGGACAAAAATCTTACATCTATGGATGAGGACATTGGAGGGGGAGGTAGTAAGGGCATTGGGTGGGGTGGGGTGAGAACCGGGTGTAGGGGAGCTATGAGAAGGAAAAAAGGAACAACTGTAATAATCTGAACAATAAAAATTTATTTAAAAATAAAAATATATTAAAAATTTTATTTAAAAAATCTATGGAAAGTCTTTCATCATAACCTTACTGAAGAAGTAAACATGTTGAAAAGGCAAATTAAAGAGTCCTTACTTGCTATCTATAAACATGGAAAACAGACTACTGGTTGGAATACGGTAAAGGAGCATTTGGAGTGGATAGACCCCACCACATAGTTTCCAAAAACCAATTTGTACCTGATCGGACTAACTATTACTGACATTGTAATTCTATTTGTTTTGCTTGTAGTCTACAAAATCAGAACTCCGTCAGTGAATGCGCTTCACATACCTGTACATTCCAAAGCAGAGAGTTTGTCACCTCCCTCTGTTTTCTGCAGTCAGCAAAACAAAAAGGGAGCAGATGTGGGGAAGCATGGGACTTGGTTAGAAAGTCTGTAAGGAGGATTCTCCAAAAAAATCTGGGGCCTACTAGGGGGGCCTTGTTGAAGGCAGTAGCCCCTGCCTTGACTTTTCCAAACAAGTCCGATCCTTGGCTGTTTTACCGGAATCTCTATATTTAGTCTTTTAGACCTGACCTTGTAGAAACATGTGCTTTCTCAAGAAGATTTACCCTGATTGTATCTAGAGGTTTATTTTAGTTCAAGCTTTTGTTATAATAAAAGCCTAAGGAGGCAGGCAATCAGGGCTGTTTGGGTTCCCTTAGTCTTCTCTTTCACAGAAACGTGTGTCAGAGTAATCTATACATCTGCTGCTCAGGGTCTACTGGTCAGACCTAGGCAAGTTCAGTTATAATGAATAATATAATGAATAATATTATTATATTTAAAATAATTTTTTTGAAATATTTATGTTTATTGCATGTTATACTATTATATTTAAAGCTAGAGGCCCAGGACACAAAAATTTGTGCACTCGGGGGGATCCCTCAGCCCGGCCTGTGCCCTATCGCAGTCTGGAAACCCTCAGGGGATGTCCACCTGCTGGCTTAGGCCCACTCCCCCAGGTGATCGGGCCTAAGCTGTCAGTCAGACATCCCTCTGGCAGCTCAGTAGCCCTCAGGGAATGTCCACTTGCCTGTGGGGAGCAGGCCCAAGCTACAGTTGGACATCCTTAGCGCTGCTGAGGAGCCAGGAGAGGCTCCCCCCACCACCGCTGTACTGGCAGCCGTCAGCCTGGCTTGTGGCTAATCAGAGCTCCCCATGTGGGAATTCACTGACCACCAGGGGCAGCTCCTGCATTGAGCGTCTGTCCCCTGGTGGTGAGTATGTGTCATAGTGACCAGTCATTATGCTGTTAGGGTCAATTTGCATATTATTCTTTTATTATATAGGATTGTTTATCTGGAGATATTGTTTGTTGCATGTAACATTATTATATTTAAATTTTTTTTCTTGAAATATTAATGTTTATTGCATGTAAATGACTAATTGTTTTGTATCTATAATCTGCTAGTAGATTTAGTTTGTATATTGTAACAAAAAATACAATAAAGAGTTAAAAAAAGAAAACAACAAAAACAACAAAAGAAAACAAAATTCCTGGAATCATATTTTGATCGTTAGGCTGAGACCTGCCATATCTAATTGGATGTGACAGCTATTTCCTCATTTGCATCTGTAACAATTAATCAGCATTGCTCCAAAACAACCAATCAGACCATGTGATTCTGATTAATCGGGACTATGTTTTGGACCAATAAAATTGTGTAGATATGGATTATTCATTTGCATAAAAATGGATCTATGAGCCCTGCTGGCCAGGCTCAATGAACTAGGTGGTCACAATGTGATTCTGGTTAGGTTATAGGGAGGCTTGATCCCCGAAGGCAAGCAATCAATGATTCTGTCTCATCATTGATGTTTCTATCTCTCTCTTTCCTTTCCTCTTTGAAATTAATAAAACAGAATTTTTATAAATGGATCAATAAGGAACTAGTGCAGGCACTTTATGTTGTGTTCCTTTCCTTTTTTTCAGGGGTAGCAAAATTTAGGTGTTTCTGAAGACTGCATTTTCCTGGTTAGCAAACTGTTTACCTGAATAAAGTTTCTCTTTTTACAGCACCCAAATTGGAGAACTTTTGGCAATGGATTGGTGACAGTGACCTTTTGTTGACATGTGTAAAACTAACAAAGAGTGAATGGAGCCCTGATTAACATTAGTTGACAATTTGCATGGTGTAATATTTCTACCACAGAGTTTTTAGGCTGCTAAGGTGACATCACTGGCAGGTCCAAGAGCAGCAAGAAGATTTAGGGCATAGGCAAAAGTAAAATAATTAGGAATGGATGAGTTTTGAGTATTTGTTCCTTTTGTTTTTAATACAAAAGTTCTATGATTTAATATTAGTAATGGCTGTGCCTGGAAAATGGCTTACAAAATTCCTGATGGTGTGTCTTTTGGCTTTCAAGAAACAGAGTAAGAGATTGCGAGCAGCACATACACATCAACATTACTGAACTTGTTTACCTGTTTTCCTGATGACAGACATGGACTCAATTCAGTTTTTACCTATTATCAGTAAAACTATTATGGGCATTACTGTATAGTTCTTTCATTTCTGTTTGGTAGGTACCTAAATTTGCTGGATAATAAGTGTATGTTTAAATTTTTTAAAAGAAATCAAAAGACCTTTTTCTAAATTGATAATATCATTTTACACTCCCATAAAAAATGTGAGATTTTTATATATTTTAATTTAATTGTAGAATGTGTGATATTCATAGTTAAAGTAAAAAAACAAACCTTGAAAATTATCCTTCTCATATGCTGATTAAAAGAATTAACATCGTAAAAATGTCTAAATTAATCTGCAGATTAAATGCAATCTCTATTAAAATACCAATGGCATTTTCACAGAACTAGAACAAATAATCCTAAAACTTATATTATAGAACTAGAGTCCCGGTGCATGAAATTTGTGCATGGGGGTGTGTATCCCTCAACCCAGACTGCACCCTAACAATCTGGGACCCTTCGAGTGATGTCAGACATATCTTTCTCACTCCAGGATTGCTATCTCCCAACCACTCACCTGCCTGCCTGCCTGATTGCCCCTAACCGCTTCTGCCTGCCAGTCTGATCACTCCCTAACCACTCCCCTGCCAGCCTGATAGATGCCTAACTGCTTCCCTGCCGTCCCTATTACCCCTAACTGCCCTCCCCTGCCAGCCCGATTGCCCCTAACTGCCCTTTCCTGCCGGCCTGGTCACCCCTAACTGCCCTCCCCTGTAGGCCTGGTTCCCCCCAACTGCCCTCCCTTGAAGGCCTGGTTCCCCCAAACTGCCTTCCCCTGCAGGGCTGGTCCCCCAGCTCCCCAACTGCCCTCCCTGCTGGCTATCTTGTGGCAGCCATCTTTGACCACATGGGGTGGCCATCTTGTGTGTTGGAGTGATGGTCAATTTGCATATTTATCTTTTATTAGATAGGATTGTACACCTGAAACCTATATAATTTTATTAACCAATGTCACCCCAATAAATTCAATTTAAAAATGCTAATATATATGGAACCACAATATATCCCAAACAGCCAAAACAATTTTAAGAAAGAGGAACAAAGCTGCTACCATTATCCAACTATAAGTCTAAGGTAATCAAAAGAGCATGGTACTGGCATAAAACAGACACAAGGGAACAAAGTAGAGGAACCAGAAATAAACCAATGCCTATATGGTCAATTAATCTATGACAAAGGAGGCATAAATATATAATGGGTTAAAGACAGTCCATTCCATAAATAGTTTTGGAAAACTGGTAATACATATGCAAAATAATGAAATGAATCCATTTTTTTCAACATACACAAAAATAAACTCAAAATGAATTAAAGACTTAAATGTGTGACCTAAACTATAAAACTTGTAAGAAAAAAAAAACATAGGTATTAGACTTTGTGACATTGTTCTTAGTAATAGCAACACATTGTTCTTAGTAATATGCTTTGGCAATAGAAACAAAAGAAAAATAAATCAGCAGGACTACATAAATCTAAAGGGTTTTTCACATTGTGAAAACTATTAACAAAATGAGAAGACAACCTATTAAATGAGATATTTTTCATGATACATTTGATAAGGGGTTAATATCCAACATTTATTTAAAATTCATGTAGCTTAGCATAAAAAATTTTGATTAAAAAATGGGCAGAAGACTTAAGTAGACATACCTCCAAAGAGAAAAGAGAGATGGCCTATCCTACCTAACAAAGAGTAATATGGAAATTAGGTGTCACTCCATCACAAAGATGGCCTCCCCCATAGCCACAAGATGGCAGCGCCTAGTCTGACTCAGCCACACCACTGAAGTAGTCAGGCCTGTTAGCCAGGCAGGTGGTGGGAGAGATGGGGGGCCCGAGGGGCAGAACAGGTGATCAGAGGGGGCTGGGGATCCCCTGCCCAGGCCAGAGGCCTCAGGCATGGGCAAGGGCAGAGCCAGTGATTGGAGGGGTATGAGGGTGCTCTACCCAGGCATAATGCCTGGGCCAGAGGCCTCAGGCCTGGGCAGGGGCAAGGCCGGAGATTGCAGAGGCCTGGACTCCGCAGACACAGTGATCAGAGGGGCAGGAGCAGAGCCTGCAATCACAGGGGTTGGGGCACGGGCAGACCTGGCAAAGAGGTTTGGGGGTCCTCTGCCCAGGCCTGTTGCCTTGGCCAGAGGCTGCCAGTGGGGCAAGGGCAGAGCTGGCAATGGCAGGGGGCAGGATCAGAGCTGGTGATCGCTGAGGCCTGGGATCTGTGACCCAGTGATCGGAGAGGCTTGGGGGTCCCCTGCCCAGACCTGCATCCTCAGCCAGATATTACAGGCCTGGGCAGGGTGGAGCTGGGATTGGAGGGGCAGGTTTGGAGCTGGTGATCAGAGTGAACTACAGAGAAAACACCTTTTCTTTTTTTTTTTTTTTTTTTTTTCTGATAAAATATATTTTTTAATTTATCTTTATTGTTCAGATTATTACAGTTGTTCCTCTTTTTTCCCCCATAGCTCCCCTCCTCCCATTTCCCACCCCAACCTCTGTCCTTGCCCCCCCACTGTCCTCATCCATAGGTGTACAATTATTGTCCAGTCTCTTCACGCATCCCCAACACCCTTAACCCCCCAAAATTGTCAGTCCACTCCCTTT
>PVJC01036116.1:0-17887 GCA_004026665.1 Murina feae | reverse complement strand
ATTTAAAGGCTAAGATGTTTCTCTTATCCTGAAAGATCTGAGTAATTGCCTCAATTTTCCACTTCTCTTTTCATGTGCAGTCATGGCCTCATTTTTTGAGAGCTTTTTCTACCAATAAGGTTCCAATGTATTTGAAGTTTTCAATTGTCTCAAGTAGAATGTAATAAGATGTTTTCCTTTGCAGCCTCTTCTAAACGTATTGTAAAAGAAGCATTAAAATATGAATACTTGGCCGTGTTTGCAAATATTCACATCCCTTCAATGGCAGAAGCATTTCGGGATGACAGATTCTGTGCAAGTTAGGACCACAATGAATGGTTAACACTAAGCATGTATAAATGTCCATCTGCTGTCTCCTTCCCACCTCTTACAGAATTAAGGTGGATTTTTGCACTGAGCTCTTCTCAATTGCTATTTTAAAAATGAAATTATCCTGATTTTCCTGTCTAAAAATCATTTTAATTTTTCTCGATTTTTAAGCTTGACAAATTAAAACGGGATATTTTAGAATTGATTTCTCCCGCAGCTGAGGTTGTTTTTGGGTAACATTTTGTTCAAAAACAATTTCCATAGTGGAATCACCAACCAGAAAATCAGGACTGATAGGGAGAAAGCTCCAGCCAGATGGGGACCACAGTTGGGTGGCAAAGTGTTTGGAATATAAAGGAGAAATAGTCTGTAAATTTCATAATGGTGAAATTGGATGAGCGGTACAAATTTATGATCTCAACCTGGTGATTGCGCCAAAGGCAACTCTTGGCGCTTGAGTCCTAGTACATCTTTCTTGTTCTACTAGATTTCCTGACTTCAGGGAACCCAGCTGGTGGATGGGAAAAGTGATTGTAATGTCACGCTTCAAATCTGCAACTAAGTTCACCTAACTTCTCATTCTATATTAATTTACCCTCAGCAGGTCAAGTCCCTAGAACTTTCTGTTTACATGGTGATTATCTTAACACCTAGAAAATAATGTAAAACTCTATGACCACCTATTGTTTACATGCATAATCTATTGAAATATTTCATCTATATTCAACGCCCACAGATTTTCGCTGATACAGTCAAGAGAATAAACCTATTTTTTAGGGCCCAAGGGTACATGATGAACTTGGAAGAATTAGCAGAAAGTAGTCTTGTGTCTTGTTCTCCTTATTGTTCAAAATGTCATAAGCAAGATTGGGACTTGTAAGGCAAAGAGAGCAGAAGAGTTTGGGCCCTGCCTTCAGAGGCAGTAACTAGTTTTCAGTGAGGCCTGAAGCTCAGTCAGAATATGATAATAAAATGGACATTCCCCATATTTCAGATGAAAATTTGAGGCCTGATCCAGAAGAAATGGTGGGTTTATCTTGCTCTTTCATTTCTTTGGCATTTGTTGTTCATTCATTCATTCATTCATACAATAATTTAACAATTGAGTGCCTATTTTCTATTAGGCATGGTGCTAATTGCTGGGGATAAAACAGTGAATAAGTGAAATTCTCCATGGAGTTAAATGGAAGATAACGATAAATTAGTGGGCAGTTATCATAAAGTGTGCCATGCCAATGACACAATTCATATAGTGATGAGAAGCTCACAGTAAAAGCATCTAATCTAAGTAGTAGGGTGCAGGTTGGGCTTCCCTGAGCAAGTGATATGGTTCTGAAACCTGAAAAGTTGATCAGGCAAAGGAAGACATGTTTATTAAGATGGGATATTGTCTCCCCTTAGATATTTATCTAAAATCCAAGGGTCCAGGAATAGAAGAATGCTCCAGAAGAATTGTTCTCTGTTAAGGATCATCTCATCTCTACCAGAAGATAAACTGCCACCTCTGGGCATTCGTTTTTATGTAGCTATGAACATTGAGACATAGCAGTTGAATCCACATCGTCTCACTGCTAAGTTTAGAGCTATGTTTAATTGTAGAGATTTCTTCTTGGGGATATGCAATTAATCCGTCTTTGTCTGGATTGACTGTAAAAATCAAATTTACAATTGTGTGGATAAGGACTGGTATCACCCTGATCTGGTCTTGTGTTCAAGACAGTAAGAATTTATTTATTCTAGTCTCTATGGTCATCATAAAATCAATGGAAAATCAGGGAACCTAAAAGTTTAATGGAACTCCTAGAGAAGAATTTAAAACTTTTCTTAAACTTGTCCTTGGTTGACAATTTAAAAATATATTTTAAAATGTTTAGGCTCAGTCTAGAATCTGGAAGAAAATTTGAAAATGTCTACTATTTTCTATCTTTTGCCTACATTAAAAGAAATAGAAAAATATTACACAGTAGTAAAGAAACCAGCATGAAGAGCAGATTTCCTATGTTTTTGAATTTATAATTTTGTGTCACCTATAAAATTGTGTGAATTCCTATTTTCCATTTACATTCACTTGTTCAGGTTTCCATGACACCAGGTGAAGGGCTCCGTTCAGTAAATTTAAATGTTCTGCCCAAACAAGCTGAATGAGGCACAGCACTTTTTCTTTTTTTTTTAAATTAAACATCACATCAGCCTTTAAGCCACACAAAATGATAAATACAGTAAGTACTGATGGGAATTATTTAACGTGGTCAAAATCACTTAGATGTTGTTGTACCCAGATGTCGTGGTCCCCAAAGACTACGAGTGAGCCCCAAAACCGCTGCAAGAACATGAGAGCTTTATTATTCAAGTTAACTTGGACTTCCCGCTCGCCCATCGGCACAGTGGCGCGACAGGGCAGGAAGTGCGGGTTTCAGGCAAAACAAAGGTTTTATAGGGCTGGAAGTAGTGGATGGGGTAATGTGTGTGGCCCCTGTTGATTGGTCGAGAGAAGGTCCTGGGCCGGGCATTTCCTCTGCATCCCTATTGTCTGCACTCGCACCGCCCTTCCGCCCTTACAATGTCCCATAGCAAAATAATGCCAGGGGTCTTGATCCTGCATCTAGAAGGGTTCAGGAATCTGGAGAAGGTGCTGTCTGTAAATTAAATAAGAGTCCAGAGATGAAACCTAATTTTGGAAGGCATTATGGGGAGTCAGAGAAGACTTAGCTAAAGGAACTAAGTTCTCCTTGTCTCAGGACCCCTTGCTTTTTATAAACACAAATTATCTTAAGGCAAAGTAGGTATACCTCAAAGGCCAGGGCTACTTGACAGACTCCATTGTCAGAATGGAGGAAATTGCCTATGGCTATCAGGTGTTTGGCCAGTAGGAGGCAATAACATGTAGATTGAAATGCCCTGAGCTGTGTGGCAGCAAGCAATCATTTTATGCATCCTTTTCAGGTTTGGGGAAATGCCCTCAGCCACTTCCAGATGATTCAGCCCTGCTGACATGCTAGAACTGGCTTCCGGCAGCAAAATCCTAGACATATTGATGGATATGTTGTAAATAGTGGCATATTTTAAAACTAGGGCTAAACTTTAACCTGCTATTTTAGCGAGTTCACTAAAATGCTAATACTTGATTTTATTTTAATACACGTGTATTAAGCTCCCACTGTGCACAACGCTCTTGACCTTTCAGTGTAAATGTTTTGCTCTTCTGGATCAGGTTAGAGCTTTAAAGATCTAGGTATGAGCACCTCTTTATTCAATGTGGCATTGACATTCCTCTATCAGAATTTTTTTCTTATATCATTTCTCCCAGTTTTATTGCATTTTACAAAAGGGTACAAAGTCATCACAGAAAATTAGAAAAATAAATTCTGTATATTTCCATTGTCTAGTTAGAACCATTGTTATAGTTTGCTCTTTTAACCCACATAGTTTCTCTCTATATTGAGATTCTAACATATTTATGATATCTATTATTAATTAATCTTTTTGTTTCAACCAACTGAGCCACACTGGCCTGGTGACCAGCTTTAAATTTTAAAAAATGGAGTTTAAATCAGAATGAAAAAAAAGATATTGACTTCTCTCTTGTAAGTTGGTAAGTTGAAAAGGCTTTTCTATCTTCTCTTCCTGGAGGGCATTATCGTCTCCCGTGGAGGAGGAGGACAAGCTCCAGGTTTTGTTTGGAATTATCCATGACTTTCATTGTAGATTTTACTATTTATGTATATTATTTCATAAATCACTTTGATATTTGCATAATGTTTCCTTACCATATTTTAAATACTGTTTTCACCTGGGATAAGACTCACTTTCATTAGTTTCTCTGGTGTGATTTTATTTTTCTATTTTTCCCTTCATCTAGTCTTATTTGTATTAAATTTTTAATTACTTAAATTGTCTGCCTTGTATATGACATCCTTGCCTGATTTCCAAGGCTAGCATAACATTTTCTGCATCTTTATTTTCAGTTCTTCATTTCAGTGGGAACTGGAGGTGGAGGAGGCTTAAAAATATGGATTTAATTTACTATATTGATCTAGACTTTGGAAACATGACTTTGCAGTGTTTTCTGATGTGGAGATAAATCTTTATTTAAACATTTTGTGACATTTAGTTTGTTTCTAAATTTTGCTCTACTTAATAATGTTATGACAAACTTTTTGTATCTATAATTTTATCCACAAAGCCCAGAAGTTTTCTCTGTCTTGTGTTTATTTTCTCATAACTCCGAGAAACTCAATAATACACTATTTCAAAATAGCTTTTAAAGTGACACAGGAAAGAGAAGATAAAGAGAGAGAGAATGGTGGTTAGTTATAGATTAGAAAACTAGTCTATTGAAAGCACACTTCTCTTTTTCTCTCTTCTGCCTGCACATAATTCAAACTGAGAACTCTGGGTTAGATTCACTAGGTATAAATAGGAGATTTATATTTCTTCATGTCTGTAGTCTTTACCTTTTCAAACATTTACAACAATCAAATCTGTAGCTTATAAAGGAGACTTAGAATGAGTTAAATTCAAAGAGTATTTACCAAATATTTATTTTGTGCTAAACAATGTACCAGACAATGAGGAAGTAGAACATATATAATATCTTTTTCCTTTTTTAAAAATTACTCTACGTTCCACCCCTACCTCACCCCACCAGCTGTCAGTCTGCTTTCTATCTATGAGTCTATTTCTATTTTGCTTGTTAGTTCATTAAATTCCACATAGGTATGAAATCATATAGTACTTGTCTTTCTCGGACTGGCTTATTTCACTTAGCATAAGGCTCTCCATGCTGTCTCAATGGGTAAGATTTCCTTCTTTTTTTATGGCCCACTAGTATTCCATTGTGTAAATGTACCATAGCTTTTTTATCCACTCTACTTATAGACCCTTTGGCTACTTCTAAATCATGGCTATTGTAAATAGCATTATAATGAACATAGGGGTGAGAGAAGATTCTTGCCTTCAAGGCGTACTACTGGGTTCATTGGAAAACAAAGACATGCGGTTTTCAAACTTAAGATTTTGCAAGGGGGTCCTAATGTAAGGTGACAGGAGAGGATTTGACTTTGGGTGGTGGGCACACAGTGCAACATACAG
Source organism: Murina feae (assembly GCA_004026665.1). Lineage (NCBI taxonomy): Eukaryota > Metazoa > Chordata > Mammalia > Chiroptera > Vespertilionidae > Murina > Murina feae. The sequence goes on along the minus strand of PVJC01036116.1, from coordinate 12,487 downwards.
ATCTAGTAACATAGAAACCCACACCTGACACCTGTATGTTCACGTTGACCAATGTCACCCCAATCGATTTAATGAATAAATATAACAAAAATATTTTGTCAAACATGTTAACCAGGTAATAAACTATGAACATTAGAGTGAAGAAAGGTATTCGTCGTTGATTTAAATGGACACTTATTAGTTGTTCAGAGGATAGGTGTAGTCATTGCAATAGCAAGAAAATTGATTCCAGAATGGCTTTGTGAAGTCTCTTTCATTTTTATTTTTTAAAAAAATATATATTTTATTGATTTTTTACAGAGAGGAAGGGAAAGGGATAGAGAGTTAGAAACATCAATGATAGAGAAACACACCCCCTACTGGGGGTGTGCCCACAACCAAGGTACATGTCCTTGACCGGAATCAAACCCGGGACCTTTCAGTCCACAAGCAGAAGCTCTACCCACTGAGCCAAACCAGTTAGGGCTCTTTCATTTTTAATATATTCACTTTTAATTACTTTAGAAATAAGTGCATAGATTTTCACAAATTTGAATAACGTGGAAGTATTTAGAATAAAATTGATATGTCTCTCTTTAGTCACTAACTACTTTGTCTTATATTTCAAAACTAATTTTTATATATTGTTCTATTTTATGTATTTTGTGTTTTTGAGTTTTATAATTCTGGAAACTGGACCAAACAGTATGTATTATTTAGCAAGTAGCTTTATTTTTTTATTTATTCTTAATAAATCTAAAGATTCTTTCTTGTCCATAACTATAAGTCAATATAAGTCCATATTTTAACTGGAAATTTCAAAAAATTTTTGTTGTCGTTGTTTTTAATCCTCATCCGAGGATATTTTTTTTTCTCATTGATTTCTTTTAGAGAGTGGAAAGGAGGGGGAGAGACACAGAGAGAAAAACATGGATGTGAGATACACATCAATTGGTTGCCTCCCACACTAGCCCTGACTGGTCCCAGAATTGAGCCTGCACCTGATGTACCTGCCCTTGACTGGAATCGAACCCAGGACCCTGCAGTCTGTGGGCCAGTGTGCCATCCACTGAGCCAAACCAGCAAGGGATAGAAATTTTAATTTTGTTAGCAAAATTAATGAGTGTTGTTGGAGAAATTTGTTACTCAGCAATATATACAAGCAGGGCATCCAGCGAGAATGGGAAGTTTGCGTGGCTCTTAGTCCCAATCAGTCAACTTCAGATTTGATGTCTTATACATACGCGTGTGCGCACGTGTGCACACACACACACATATAATATTTATCTTTTTTTCTTGCTGAGTAGCATCTTTTTGATAATCAGGTATTAAGTAGATTAGCAGGGGACGGGGAAGGAAGAGGACATCATTGTGTTCTATGAGATTCATTTTCCCTGACCCCCTGAAAGAGAGTCTGATAAAAGTAAGATTGGGGACCCTAAACCTGTGGTCTGGATCTTATTCCATGGCATAATAACATCCCTTCCGCAAATAGTATATTTATAAGAATCTGTTTACTCCTGAGAAAGGCAGGAAAGGGACTGCGCAGTCCACTCAGCTGTGTGGGTGGCAGTGTTAGAAGACTTTGTACTTGCTGCTAGCAATCTTCATCTCCTATCCTCTGTATACTGTATCGAAATGAGTGTTATTTTTTAAAACTTTATTCTTCCTCTCACAAGCCTTTTCATTTAAGGCCTGAAAGCACTTGATTCGCCAAGTCGCTGCCCACCTCCACGCACCCCTGAGGGAACAGATGAGCCTGGCTGACAAGTGGGATTTACTCACGTCTGCAGCATCAGCTTGTAACCCTGAGGTACATTCGTAACCGAATTTCAGTCACATTTATGAACTGGAACCTAGCTTCCCTGGAAAGAGACCCATAAAGGAGCCAGATATGCTTGGCTTGGTTACTTCGCAGGTCCTCCAGGGAGTGCTGAGGACAGAAGGCAGTGCATGGATTCAGAGAAGGAGGAGGATTCTTTTTAAAAAATATATTTTTATTGATTTCAGAGAGGAAGGGAGAGGGAGAGAGAGATAGAAACATCAATGATGAGAATCACTGATCGCCTGGTTCCTGTACGCCCCCTACTGGGAATCAATCCCGCAACCCAGGCATGTGCCCTTGGTCAGAATGGAATCTGGGCCCCTTCAGTCCGCAGGCTGATGCTCTATCCACTGAGCCAAACCAGCTAGGGCTGGGAGGAGGATTCTTACTAAATGGGTAGTGTCCAAGGTTCCCGTTAAAGTCGGAGATACGCTCTTCAAGGACAGATATGCTTTTGCTGCCACCCTCCCTTCCTTAGGGTGCAGCCATCAGCAGGCAAGACTGGGAGGAGCACAGCCTGAGTCCTGGATCCACGGAAGAGACTTATGGGATGAATTCGTGAGCACACAGTCTGAGAGCCATGACTTGAAGAGTGGCACTGGTTGAATTTTTTAAATTAATGAAGAATCAACTGATTAGCTCAAGGTTTCCAAGAAGAATGACATAAAATGTCTGAGAATGTATTTATATGGCTATAGAGACTCCCAGATACTGGATGAGAAGCTGGGGACAAGGGTCTGTGATAGCCAGAGATCTGGGGAAGGAGCTGGGAGGCCTTCTGTTTTTTGATAGCCACACTGAGGATGGTGGTTCCAGCTACTGCAATGGCAGATCTCCTCCCACCGCTCAATTCCTCCTCCTCCTCTTTCTCCTCCTTTCTCTCCATTCCCTCCTCTCTCTCTGTCTCCACCTCCTTCTCCCCCTCCTTCTCCTCCTCCTCCCCCTCCTCCTCCCCTCCATAATTCCATGTTCCAGATTTCTCCAGAGTTTTATTTTGCTGCTAAGTAGGATGTGGTATGCTTAAGTACGGGAAGGGGGGAGGGTAGGCAAGCACATGCCACTCTTGGCCTATGAAGACATCCCTCGAATGGGCAACACTGAGGTTGGAGGGCTGTCCTTAACCTCTTGCTGAGACCTACCTGGCTACTGATGCTGCTTTGTGCCATTGTTCAGCTCTCCCAAACACCAAAGTGGATCCTGAGGTCACTTAACTTCACTGAAGGGACCCTTTATGAACTAAGAATAGGAATGGTTGCCAGGCGTGATGGTGAAGTTTGCTAGTCAAGGACAAACTGCATCCTTTTATGGGAATCCAGCGATGAACATGGTTAGTAGTCACTCTCCACTGATAACCATGGGAACCAGTGACTGTACCAAGCATTGGAAATTCACTAACAGGAAGTTGAAGTATTCAGAAAATCACTAGCAGGGAGTTGATAATTCCCTATATGTAAATAGAGGGTGACTAAGAAATAGGAAAGGAGGTGGAAGGCGAAAATGGCAGGGGAAAAAACAACAACACGATTTCAGAGAAGAATAATTTTTTTAATGTTCCACTTTGGGAAAATTCATAAAAACTGCAATTTCCCCTTTGGGATAGAAGCTCTTTGCTAATTGTTCCAAAAGCTCTGTAGTCATGATTTTAAATACATCTGAGATTCTGTGATGATCTTTTATTTTTAAGGGAAACTGGAGACAGACTCTTTAATACCTTAATTCTGAAGAAAACCAGACAGTCACTAATTGAAACAGATTTGGATTCCTGTAATTGAAGAATGAAGTGAAGTGAAATCTCTTTATGAGCCCCATATTTTCCTCATATTTTCATGGAATTTATTTGCGTTTTAGCTGTAGCCTTCGTTCTTGCCTCTAGTTTCTGAGCTGGTCCTCTTTGAGGCATGGAGCTGTGCTCTCTGCCTAGCCACTTTGGTAGGAGATGAGCATGAAGCCCTCTTTCTGAGTGACACTCAGCAAGGCAGAATTCCTATATCCCATTTGTCTCTGGCCATCCTGCAAAGGCACAGTTCTGGTCATAGGATTATATAGCACAAAGATGCTTTGTTTGCCTCCATGGAACTGACCTTCTGTCCTCTCCTTATCCTGAAGCTGAGGGGCGTTTTCAGGCTGCCCACAGCCCCTTCAGGTTTTGAGTCCCTACTGGGGTGCCTGGGAAGCCTGGGTAAGGAGTTGAGGGGCATTTTCAGGCTGCCCACAGTCCTTTCAGGTTTTGGGTCCCTAATGGAGTACCTGGCCAGCCTGGGTGAGGGGCTGATGGCTGTTTGCAGGCTGGCCAAGCCCCCCAGTAGGATCCCTCACCCCATTGGGGTGTGGCCAACCTGGGGGATGGACTGAGGGCTGTTTTCAGGCTTTTAGGCTGCCCACAGCTCCCATTGACCCAATGTCCCAGCAAGGCTGGCTGAAAGCAGGTTTCTGGGGTTTATTTATCTTCTATAATTAATACACTGTTCCTTTAAACCAAGGCCTAGGCAGGTAACTAAGCTTCCTGTTTGCTTCAGCTCTGTGGCTTCTATAATTGAAAGAATGTTGCCTTAGTAGTACCGCCTAGGCCTGCTTTTTGCTTCAGCTCTGAGGTGTCTATAATTGCAACAATGTTCCAAGTATGTTGCCTGGAGCACAGAGAGGCCCAGCCGGTCAGCAGACAACTTACTCCTGCTGCAACGGAAGCTGCCTGTTTACTCTAGTTCCGTGACTGTCGGCCTCCATCTTGGCTGGGTTAATTTGCATACAGCCGCTCTGATTGTCTGGTGGGAATGGCTTAGGCGTCCTGTAAAAATGGTCAGTTTCAATATTACTCTTTTATTAGATTAGATAATAAAAAGATAACATGCAAATTGACCCTAACTGCAGAATGACTGGGAATGACTGGTTATTATGACACACACTGACCATCAAGGGACAGACGCTCAATGTAGGAGTTGCCCCTGGTGGTCAGTGCACTTCCACAGGGGGAGCTCTGCTCGGCCACAAGCCAGGCTGACAGCTGCCAGTACAGCGGTGATGGTGGGAGCCTTTCCTGCCTCCTCAGCAGCGCTAAGGATGTCCAACTACAACTTAGGCCTGGTCCCCGCTGACAAGTGGACATCCCCAAGGGCTCCCAGGCTGCCAGAGGGATGTCTACTGCCAGCTTAGGCCCGACCGCCTGGGGAGCAGGCCTAAGCCAGCAGGTGGATATCCTCTGAGGGGTCCCAGCCTGTGAGAGGGCACAGGCCAGGCTGAGGGACACCCCCTCCCCAGTGCACACATTTTTGTGCACCAGGCCTCTAGTTAAGAATATAAACATCAGCCCCGCTGGCATGGTTCAGTGGTTGAGCATCAACCTGTAGGTTCATTCGATTCCCTGTCAGGGCACATGCCCAGGATTGTGGGTTGCATCCCAGTGAGGGGTGTGCAGGAGGTAGCCAGCCTGTCAGTGCAGTGATTCTCTCTCATCATTGATGTTTCTATCTCTCTCCCCTCTTCTTCTCTGAAATATATATATATATATATATATATATATATATATATATATATATAATTTTATGTGTTTTAAAAGACTATAAACATCAAATATCAGTAAGATAGACCTTTTCTCTCCAGCAGTATGGAGGACACAACCTAAGGTGAACCTCCAATGAGTAACATCCTTATATAATCCCCTCTCTTTGAGGACAGGCAAATGTCATAGCATCTAGATGTAATATTTTATCTACAAGGACAAAAGACAAGTCTAGTTGGAACAAAATTTATTATAAGCTTTCAGGGAGACTGGTTTTGGTTTCACATTCTTGGATGATGGCTTGACAACAGAAGCTCAGGGAGCTCTTGTCTGTGTAGGGGTTTCTAGAAGGAAAGATTTAGAAAGCACAGTTCTTTTTCTGTCAGCTGACATGATCAAGTCAGGGGCTGTGTGGGTGGGTTAGGATGAAAGGAGAGAGCACTTTCATTCCAATTCTGAACTGTGGGAAGAAGATGTGGCAGCCTATGGGATGTCAGCTTGTTCTTCTCCAATGCAGGGGAACCTAAGACATCAGTGTCACGAAGACATACGTGTTCAGATGTCCCATATGCACCCACTGTCACTTCCTGATGAAAAGAGATCGCATCTTATCCTCAGTCAGTTATGTTTACATTTAGCTGAACACAATCTACCTGGGAAATGGCCCAGTTCAGGAAAATTGCCATTTCAGAGAGAAATTTACTATCTCCTATTCAGAATAGAAAGGGAGAATTTCTAAGAAGCCTTTTTGTTTTCCTGAAGAGAAAAAAAGACAAAGAATGAGAATGAGAAAGGGAATTGAGCCTGAATGAAGCCCAGGATGTAAAATCAAAAACTTTTTTCCCTAATAAACTTCAGTGAATAGGATTTTTAAATTGAAAGGCATTTTCATGTTTGAAAGTTCTAAGCTGTAAAAATAAACCCTGGAAGTAGACTGCCTTGGGTAAAATTTAATTAAACATTGTACAGTAAATTAGCATAATTTGATGAAGATCAGCTTTAGTTCCTAGAAACTGCAACACGCAGAAAATTTAATTGTGTAATATCTTTTAAAATCACACTATCTTACTTCCAAAGTGTAGTTTCAGGAAATAAAAACTAAACAAGGTATTACCAAGCAGAAGGTGATGTATTTTTTAAAAAATATATGTCTTTATTGATTTCAGAGAAGAAGAGAGAGGGAGAGAGAGATAGAAACATCAATGATGAGAGAGAATCATTGATCGGCTGCCTCCTGCACACCCCCTACTAGGGTGTAAACCTGCAACCCAGGCATGTGCCCCTGACCAGAATCGAACCTTGGACCCTTCAGTCTACAGGCCAGTAGGGGTAGAGAGATAATGTATTGGCTGTGGGATATGAGGAAGTTCTTAAAGCGCATACTAAAAGTTTGTAAGATGGGTGGTCATTGCTAAACAAAATATATGGAAAAAAGAATCGAATTCCTCAACTTGAAGCAGAGAGGTTGTCCAGTATTATCATACTAACTAGAGGTCCGGTACATGAAATTCATGCATTTGGGCGGGGGTTCCTTAGCCCAGCCTGTGCCCTCTTGCAGTCCAGAAGCCCTCAGAGGATTTCGACTGATGGCTTAGGCCCATTCCCATGATGAATGGGCCTAAGCCATCAGCTGGGCATCCTCAGCACTGCCACAGAGCCCAGTTTCTGGCTGAGCAACGCTCCCCCTGTGGGAGTGCACTGACTACCAGGGGGTAGCTCCTGCATTGAGCGTCTGTCCTCTGGTGGTCAGTGCACATCATAGCGACTGGTCATTCCACTGTTCAGTCAATTTCCATACTTTCCTGAGCTGTGACTTACCTAGAATGAAAACCAAGGTCTGTCTGCCTGCCTCCCTTCCTCTCTCTTTTCCTTCCTCCATCCTTCTCTCCCACTCCTTTCTTTTTTTCCTTGGTCTCTTTCTGAAGAGAGAGGCTACTGTAGATGGTATTGTGGGTGCATTTTTAGCACTAAGGAGGATGCATGGAACATAGGGGGCCTCATTAAGTGGGTGTTGAATGAATTTTTGGATGATATCTAATCCCATGTGTGAGTGGCTTACATGAGAGAAGGTTAATGAGACCTCAGGAGTCTTCATTTACCTAGAGCAAATTTTAAAAGTAGAGACTATCTCTTTACTCCATAGTGACAGTCTTGAAAACCCCATGTGGGAAAAGTTGAAAAACTTTAAATTAAAAGGAAATCAGAATTTCCTTAAAGATAATTTTTAAATTTATTCTGCAGGCATTATAATAGCCACAATACTCATGTTCATTTTGTAGTTCTTATTTGCAAAGAATATTTCACGATCTCCCTACCTTACAGTTTCAATGTCATGCTTCCGTATGGTGTTGACTATAATAATAAAACAGTCATTTTACCAGCAAAAATGGGTTTATTCAAGAACAGCAAAGGATTTACCACTTGGAACAAGCAGGCTATATGGTGTAGCAAAAGCCATAGTCAAGTTCAGTAAGAGAGAGGAATGCTGTTTTACAAAGGAAAAAGGGGTTCAGAGTACTGGTAGTTTCTCCTGGCTGAGTTGCTGGGGTAGTCGATTTCTTGTAGAAGATGCAATGTACATCTTTTTCTGTAGGGGCTTGTAATTGACGAGTCTTTGCTGTTAATGATGCTTCTTTTGGAGTCTGGAAATCACTGCTGTAATTAACCTGGAGCGGTACTGTGTGAGAGCTCCCCCTTCTGGCCTCCTGACTCCACTTCAGTGAGGTTTTCCTTTATTAATTTTCACAATAGTTCCTCAGTGTGGGGCACTGACCATTTAGAATGAAGTCTGGCTTGAGCTGGTCCAGATGTTGATCCTTTAGTTGCTGGGTCCTGGGAATGCCTGTGGTTCCTGGGGTCTCTGGGGAGGGGTTGGGAAGTAGAGCTCACTGAGGTCATCAGCTATTTCACAATCAATATAGGCATATTTTAATATTTTAATATCGAGTATGATGCAACCATAGTGTTCCAGGTGAATACTGGTACGCTTATAGAGTTGCTTTACTTTTTTGCCAATACTGAGCATACTTTACGATGTTTTCTTTCCTCTGTATCTAGGATTTCTCCTAAATATTCAATGCTTGTGCGATTTTTCTGGAACTTAATAGCACAAAAGCTGTTGACTTCATCTTCCTATGTCCCACCTCTGGCACCCTCATTGGCATCTAAGATGCAGATAGGTACTCAAATTTGTCTGATACAAATTTATGCTAAGTATAGACACCACCAGCTACTGAACATAGCACTGTTTCTGTTCTCCCAATAGGCATGAAGATTTAGTTTATTTAAACAAAATTTTTTGTATTGATTTCAGAGAGGAATGGAGAGGGAGAGAGAGATAGAAACATCAATGATGAGAGAGAGTCATTGTCAGCTGTCCCCTGCACACCCCATAATGGATTCTTGCCCACAACCCAGGCATATGCCCCAACTGGGAATCAACTGGACCTCCTGGTTCATAGGCTGACACTCAACCATGTAGCCATGCTACCTGGGCATGAATATTTAGTTGTTAGGCTTAGATTTCATTTGACCTCACACTAGTAGGAGCGATACTTGGCAATCATCTTAGTGTGCCAAGCAAAGGTTCCAAAGATGGGAGGAGCCCAGCTGCTAGGAACTTTTCTAGACTTTTGTAATTAAAAAACACACAACTGGGAGGAAACTGATTGAATTTTGGCATATATTATACCCAATGCGTAGAGTATAAAATTTTTGTTTTGAATTATGAGTGGGGCCTTGCAACAGTCTTTCCCACTAAGTATTACTCCCTAAAAGTCTTAATCTTGCCCTGCTTAAACTTCATCTTTCTTCTCTCTTTCCAGATTTTGTTGCCAAAAAAAAAAAAAATCTACACTGATTCTGCCTTCTGAGTTTGCCTCCTTCTTTCTGCATAAACCCTGGTTTCTGTTTTTCCCAATTATCCCCAACTAGAGTAGTTGGCAAATCACTTAAACTGGAACCCAAATTCTTGCGGGTTTGCTGCAAAAGGTTATACAGAAGTAAAACCACATAGACTTGAATTCCGCACAAGGGGAACTCGAGGCCAGGGAAAGGTTGTGGTTTTGTAGGAAGATCACTCTTACTCTCAAAAAAAGCCAAGGGCATCTTTCAATTTTTTTTTAAGGAGTCTCCACTTTGTTTATGTGGGATGTTGTCCAGGGCACAGGGAGGCTCTGGCAGGACTCTGCTGGCCTTTTGCTTTCTAACTGGCTGTTGCAAGCAAAAACAGCCCTCAGGCTCCACATTGAGGTTTCCCTGCAGCTGCAGGGAAGAGGAAATGCAGGATGTTTAACATCTTTCCTGGTCAACCTTTTAAAAATTGGAGCTTGGGTCCTTACAGGCAGGGGTCATCAACCCAAATCAAGTGCAGGGTAACTGACACTGGAATATCCACCTTAAGTTTCCTTAAGTTGCTCTGTAAACTCTGAAGTCTGTCCATGGATTTTGACTTCCAGAACGAGGGGCGGGGGAGCTCTTCTTCTGGATGGTGTCCCCAACACCCTATAAATCAGCAGCTGGTCCTCCACTACTCATTTTCAGGTCGTAATTCTTCACACTTTCTTTAGAACCCAGAGCCAAATCCAGACTACTTAAGGCTACATTTTTGGGTCCTTTAGATAAGAAACTTGACCACAAATGGATTAATTTTGAGAATCTTGTGTTTGTAAAATATATTAGTTGAATTTGAGTAAAGTAGAAGAGCCCGACTCTCTAGCTTGACTGCCTGGGATTCTCGGTTCACCTCTTACCAGCTGTGTGACCTTGGACAAGTGATTTTTTTAAAACTTCTCAGAAAGTCTATTTCCTCTGCTACAAAATGGAGAGAATAATAGCATCTGCCTCGTGATCTTCTGTGAGGTATAAAAGAGACGATTATTGTAAGGTCCTTAGAATAGTGTCTGGCACTAATAAGCACTGAGCAAATGTAAGCTCCTGTTGTGTTTGTGGTTGTTGTTGTGGAAGCTAAAAAATACTCTCTCTTCCACCTTCTATGTTCTTCAAGCAGGGCTAATACAAAATTATCAGAGACAGATTAACAAAAAAATATACAAAGTTTATACAGAAGTATATGCTGGGGGTGTCATTGTGTTTCAGGAGATCTGAATCACATTGGGTATGTTGACGTAAGAAACATTCAAACCTGCAAAGAATTTTTGTGAGTTTATTTGAGCCAAACTCTCAACAGTTGCCATGAAGCAGAATCTCCATGCATTGAGACAATGCTCCAGAGAATGGTGGTTTCTCATCTATTTTTATAAATCGCCATCAAAGGAGACTTATGTAGATTTCATTAAATCCACTGGTGATAGACTAAGGAGGTGGGAGAAAGCAAAGCAAGGAAACTGGATTGGATAAAATGTAAATGATAGACACGTGCTTCTTTTACATGGGTGAGTACTGGATAGTTAACAGTCAACAGTTCACATGGTAACAATAACAATGAGGGAATTTGTGGTTTCACCCTGGTGCATTGGTTATGCCCCGAGGGATATGGAAAAATGGAAGTTACAAGTTACCCTGAGGGTATGTTATGTAGATGCAAAAAGACAATAGGCTCGGTTAAGATCAAAGATGATCTTTGTCAGGAAAGATACTGTCTAGGATGTGACTACCTAATATAAACTACTTTTAACTTAAAAAGTTTTAATTCAGACCATCCTTTGTGATTACTTTAGGTCGCTGAGTTTGCAAGGCCGCCACTGGAGCCTTCCCTGAGTTAGTCAGGTTAGCACGTGGCCCCTTTCTGTCCACAGGCAGTTGAGGTTCACATGTCATTATGAAGATAAGGGGCAGGGGTCTTGGATTTCAAAGGAAATAGGCAATTTATATATAGCTGACAGAGTGGAACATTAGTGGCAGGCAAATCACTGCTAGGCAACGCAGAAACAATGGAACTTGACTGGGAGATGCTCCTGCTGACAGCCTTTCTAGCTACATTACTAAGGTGAATGCATATGTTAAGAAGCTCTTCCTGGAGCAAATCTTTCTATCTGAATGAAACCCTTAGTCAGGAAAGGGGGAGAGTCCAAAGTTTTTCCATGTCTTTTGTAGCCAAATTAAAATCAATATTCTAAATGGCACAGTTTTGGGGTCCCCTTCAGTGATGATGTCACTATTACTATTATTATAAGAATTTCTTATTAGGGATAACTTAGATCAGGTTCTCTAGATGCAAAGCCTGAGAAAGGAATTCTTGTGCAAGTCATAATTGAAGATTTGCTCTCAGGTGAAGCAAATAAGAAAGTGAGAGAATTAGGATGGGAATGCTGCCAGTGGAAATTATGTTCTTTTGCAGAGTCTCAAGGAAAACATTCCAGGGACCCACGTATGGGAGATTAAGGCATGGCAAGATTTATATGTGTGCAAAATCAAAGGAGTGCCCTTGGGTTCCCAGTGTCTCATTTCCATCTATCCTGCCCATAGAAAAAGTCCAAACTTGTCTTCATCAGAGCCAGAAATAGAACCAATGCCCAAGACCCTGTGCCATACTAAAGCTTAGTCCTTTGGAAACTTCGCAGTCTGCTGCGGGCCCCAGGTACTATTCCTCAAAACTATCAATGTCCTCAAAAACAAGGAAAGTCTGAGAAACTACCACAGGTTAAACCTAAGGAGACATGATCACCAAATGTGATGTGGTATCCTAGATGAGATCCTGAACAAAACAAAAAAAGATGTTACATAAAAACTGTGGAAGTCTACATAAAGTATGGGCTCTAGTTAATAACCTAAAAATACTGGTTCATTAACTGTGAAATGCCCCATACTAATGTAAGATGTTTATAATAGGATAACTAAGTGGGGGTATATGAGAGCCTTCTGTAGTATCTTTGTGATGTTCATGTAAATATAAAACTACTAGAGGCCAGGTGCATGGATTCATGAACAGGTGAGAGGATCAGGCTGAAAACAGTTATCTGACATCCCCTGAGTTGTCCCGGATTGCGAGAGGGTGGTTCTCGGGTGATGCACACTGGAATTAGGCTCCCTCCTCTCTGGTTCTGGGAATGTCACCCAAGAACTGCAGCTGCCAAGTCACCGCAGCTTGGCATCTTCTGCATTGAGTGTCTGCCCCCTGATGTTTAGTGCACGTCATAGCTACCGGTCGAGTGTCTGCCCCATGGTAGTCATTGTGCATCATAGCCACCAGTTGGACAGTCGAATGGTCAGACGGTCACTTAGGCTTT